>LDEV01001061.1:22091-60029 GCA_001014755.1 Blastomyces silverae | reverse complement strand
GAGGGGTCAGCCGACATGTAAGCACAGTGAGTGGCTACACTAACTACTTTTGGTTAGGATAAGAAACACAAGGTTCATACCTAGCCCTGGAGGATTCGGACAGATTCCAGACGTGGGAAAGAAACAGCAGAGCAAACTAAACAAAGGAAACAGCATATCTAGCATTGATTCTAAGTAACGGTGAAATACTATATGTGTACAAAAGCGGTAATTGGTGAGAATACAGAAGGGAGATAAGTCGTCCCAGGTCAGGGGTGTATAATTTGATCTATTCGACTTGCAAGCACCGCAGACGGGCTTCAGTTTCGATGACCTGCGAATTCAAATAATAGTAGTTAGCAAAACTGGTGATAAATTCTCCCGGGCTATTATATAAAAAAAGTAAAAACAATTTAAAAATATGAATACCAACGTACCTCAAGAGCCTGTTTAACTTCCAGAACCCGCCGGACATCCGCAAGCCAGTCCTTACTCAACAATTTCGCCCAGCCCTGCAGACTATTCATTTCACGCGCGGCCTCATCGAAATTACCCTCTTCGAGCAAGTTCTCAGTTCGTGTGAGGATGCTCTCTACATCATTACCGACGGGCGACCCTTGCTTCTTCAGCATGACCTTGCTCAGAACCAAACTGGCAGCGTGGCTCGTGATACCGGCATTTTCAGGCAACAGGCTAGCCTTGCGGACTTCGCTAGCTACCCTTCGGAATCTATCAACAAGCTGAGCCGGCGATGGGATTCCGCGTTGGTAGGCCGTGGGGCTGATCGAGGCGATGGCAGCGGCAACAACTTCATCGTTGGACGCTAGCTCCTTGACGGCGGCCAATTCGCGAATAAAGGGGCGGGGCACATCGGAGTTCTCAAGAGTTGTTCGCACGGAATCAACAGCAACCTGAAGCTGTTGGGTTTTCAGGTTAATGTCAATCACGTCGCTCCAGCCGGCTGTGAGTCGTTCCAGCTCCGCGACGTTGGCGGTCAGTTCAGCCAACTTGCTTAGGCGGCCCTCACGCTCATTCTCCACCAGAGTTTTGACATCAGCGAGGAATTTACGGTTTAACTCAATGGCCTGCTCAACAAGTTCATTGCGAATGCGTTGCTCGGCAACTTCATGAGCACGCTGAAGCTCTGTGTTGACTTTATCTTGGTAGGATTTGGCGATTTTCTCCCGTTCGGACTCAAACTCTTCGCGGAACTCAGCGGCATCCTGGGCGCGGACTTCGTTAATGTGTCGAACGAGCTCTGCGGCAGACTTGTCCAAGGCAGCTTGCGCATTTCTGATTTCCTCCTGTGCTGATTCCTGAGCGTCATTCTTAAGAGCAACGATGCGGTCTCCGATTTTTTGCAACTCTTCCTTCGCTTTGGCAATGGGGGCGGAGAACTTAGAGCCAGATTCATCAGCGCTGATTACGGTAATTATGTCATTGAAGACTTTCACTAAGTCCTGTACGACTGGTTCATCCTCTTTATCCACGCCCAAGTGCTCGATAGTGGCAGCGACCGGAACGGCTGGTTGTCTTGGGGCCTCGAGACTTGTTTTCTCCTCTGCCTTCGCAGGCGGGGGTTCCACAGCCCTAGGAGATGGCATGGGTTGAACCACTTCCTCTTTCTTCGCCACCGGTTTGCTCTTCACATCCTCCTTGGCCTTTTCCGCAATCTTGGTTTCCTCTGTCAGCTCATTCGCATCCGTAGCACTCATATGCTTCCCTTGCTTAGTCACATCAGACCCTTCTTGTTGCTCTTCCGCAACCTTCCATGACAGTCCGCTTCCACCGGGTATCGTCACCTGGGCACCTTCATCTCTTGGGGCTGTAACGCGCCGATTAATCTGTTTTGCGATACTTGGGAATCGGTTCCGGAAATCGCGTTCTTCAAGATACAGAACTGCCTCCTCGCCATATGGAATATATTCGGTGAAGAAATCGTAGAAGTTATCCGACCTGAGAGAGTACCAGACACCTCCAGCATATGCGAGGCCGGTGGTAAGAAACAGATACAGTAGTTTGCGTAGCCGTCCGGTTTTGGGGGCTGGCGGAGGCGGCGGTGGTGGAGGGGATGGCTCATGCTCTGGCGGTTGAACGGATGAGCCTGGCGAAGTCTGACCTTGAATGGGAGGGGATTGGGGCGGCTTGGGAACAGTTTCCGGATGGAGGGTTGATCCCGTTGACGGAGAGGCTGGTGATCGTACGTCCGGGTCATTTGGGCCTGGAGGCTTCGTGCTTGTCGAGTTTGTAGCTTTCTGAGATAACTCTGGGGTAGCGGCAGTATTGGGGGCTAACGAGCTTCGAACGCCAGCATTGGGTTTTCTAGCAACAGCATAATTTCTCTGCGAGGTGCATACGAGCACTATTAGCAACAATACTGACAACAGTGGGGCCGCAGGATTGTATATATTCTGGATGAATTTACTCTACTCGCGGCGGCATTTATTACTCGCTTGGCTCTCGAGGTGTGTAGCCATTGCACAGACGCATTGGGACAGATTGGGGACGAGAGCACCTGACGGCTCGACGCAATTGAAGTGCGCAGCATGGCGTGCGACACTGTCGAAAAGCTGGTCGACTGGCGGGGGCAAGGGGGAGAATGAGTTCGGCACAAAAAGAGTGATCGAGTGCATTTATTTGGTGGTTGTGAGATTTGAAGTTGCCCGGAAATTTAGCGTGGCTGACACCAGCCACAGATTGACGTAGGAAATCCGGAACGCTCTCCAGCCACACTGTGATGCCGGAATGTCAAGAAACAAGAATTTGCAATGCCATGGAAACGTATCCGGGGGGGTATAGAGGATTCATATGTCAATCAGATGATGTTCTCTTTTTCAACTCCGCACATTGTTACATACAACCGCAAAAGCGGCGTGTTTCTATTGGCAACTGGCAGATCCAGGCTGATATAAAAACGACCTCGGTAAACTCAACCTTCAATTGCTGGGCTAAGAATTCTCAACACATGGTGAAGAATGGTCAGCAAACCCCCCCTCAAATCGATGTAATGACTCCAGAATTGTAAAAAATGGAACTGTAGAAAGCATCTGGCCAATGTTTGGGTTTCATTATCCAGCCCTAACGAGGCCAGCTGCAGCAGTTCGCGCATAGTTGGGTTTCTTTGTCGACCAGACGGAATTTATATATGATATCTTCCTCAGCTGAAGGTGGGCTTTTATCATATTCTCTATAAACTAATAGGGTTGCAAATTAAATAGAAAAGGTCACTAATTACTACGTACTACTACTTGCATATTTGACCGTAAAACAGTAGCACAAAAAGGAAAACGATAGTGGAAGGCACGGAGAAGAGAACGAAGAGAGGAAAAGGATGGACGAGCGGATACGAAAGCGATGGGCGATCCATAGATGCAAACAGGAATATATGGAGGATAGAATAATAAAGTAAATAAATGAATACTAGAGTAAAAAACGACGGCCAAGATAACACCGGGAGCAGGACAGAGCAAGAGGAAAAAAGAAGGGACAAAAAAAGAAAATACGAGAAAACATAAAAAAGCGGGGGGGAAAGAATCCGCCGAATATGGGTCTAATGAGATTGTGAAGACGGAACTGTAAGAACCAACTAGGATGACATTATGGTTGGTTCCAGTGTTTGGAAGGAAATGGGTGGACGCAAGGGATGAAAGATGAGGGCATGAGAATGGGAGGGGAACATAAGATAACCCAAAATCTGCTATCGAGATAACCGCATATTGAAAAGCACATTCGACCCCTGGATGGAACATGCCCGTGGTGTCATACAACCGTTTCTCTTAGTCGTTTTTCGGTGCGGTTTGGAGAGATATCATTCTGAACAAAAATAATACTGCTCACATGTGAGAGAGCCAAGTATCGGAGTGGTAACCAGCAGACGGAGACACGGATACTCTTATAGAATGCCAGTGGAAGAATCGAAAAGCGGACATGAAATATAACTTAAGGCAGTATCAACTTTAGCATGAACAGCCGTTTGCCTGTGGTCCAGCGGCCTCAGGGCGTAAATCAACCCCTGGACGAGGGTTAGACCGTAGATTTCGCGGGCCAGCCTGGTCCAATGGTAGTTTCTTCGCAATGGCCGTGAATAGCTCTCGCACGTTCGTCGAGGATTTAGCTGAGGTCTCGAAGAAAAGCAGACCGGCTTCGCGCGCATAAGCTTCAGCATCTGCAGTCTGGATGGCACGTTTATCCGGGCTATCCGTCACCAGATCTAGCTTATTACCGGCGAGGGCGATGACAATATTCTCGTTTGCCTGCCGTTGGAGTTCCTTTACCCATGATTTTGCTTTGTCGAGGGAAGACTGGCAGTAGGGGACGAAGGCAGTCAGCCTTGTCTGTATTCTCAAGTTATGAATGGAGGGGGCGATAGAGGTTGAAGACATACTGCTTGGGTGATATCATAGACAACAACGGCACAGTTTGCATTCCGATAATACATTGGCGCAAGAGACTTGTACCTTTCTTGGCCAGCAGTATCCCATATCTCGAACTTGACTGTCGTATTTTCATCTAGGGATATCGTCTGGGTGAGAAATGCGGCACCGATCGTCGATTCCCGATAGTCATCAAATTGGTCCTAGGCCACAACAATAACAGTCAGTACATCGTCTAGCTAAACACAGCAATATCTTCCTAGTCATATATGGATATAAAAAAGGGTTCAGACGTACTTTAACGAATCTAAGGACAAGAGAGCTCTAGCAGGCAACAACACAGTTAATATTAGCATGGTCGTCCACCCATCATACACAGAATGTCATGGGGTTCGGGTGCGAACCTTTCCAACAGCAGATTCTCCTAGAAGAAGCGGCATGCATCAGCGAATGGTCTTTTTGCAACAGCGATAGGACATATGGGAGCAGAAGAGGAGACTAACCTAGTAGGACAAGCTTGAACTGGGCGAATCTGGCACCTGGGCGGCCGCCAGCAGCAGCTCTCGAAGCCATGACTGCGATTATCACGGAGACGAGGGAGAACAGCAACGACAGATAGAGACAGAAGTTAATAGAGCGGGAAGAAGGATGTGCAGACAGAGATATATTAATCGTGAACAGCAGCAGCAGCGGTTGGGTGGTGTGTATTGAGTTGCAATAACCAAGGGATGGTGAGAGTAAATCGGTATATTTAGGTGATGCTCTGCTCTGCTGCTTGCCGTTGGGGGGATTTCGCTCTGGCCAGGATGACGAACCTGGCGACGGAACCAACCACGGGCGATTCCCAGCGCATCAGCCACACTCTCTCACTAAGCCGCACCGCCGGGGCCTCGTCGACTTATCAACACCATCCTACAACTCCTCCATGCTCCTCCGTTTTGCAGACTGTTACTACCAGATTATATTAGATTAGAACATAACAACCGCTAGAGAAAGAAGAGGTTGTATTGATTGTGCATTGGCTTCGCTATGCGCTGGTTCTCCTGGACGATCTAATCACCTACCGCGATCCCTTTCTATAACAATAATACACAATGTCGCCCACACTCCCATTCCGCGATATTAACCTGCTGGTTTCACCCTCCCACTATGCTTTCCGCTCGGCTTCTTCGTCCTCTGCGCCTACACTGGTTGTTGAGCGTCCAACTGGGGACCTACGGCTAGAGAGTGCCTCTACTCATGGTGCCAAACGTGTCTCCAGCATTGCTGGAATCCTCGGCATGATCAAACTGAAACTAGGTGAGTTAAAAACACACACAAAGTCACGGACTATTAAAGTTGCTGCTGTTGTTGTTGTTACTAACTTCGATTAGACAAGTACATTATCGTGATTTCGAAGACACGGCCGGTGGGCAGGCTGCGAGGCCACATGGTTTATAAAGTCGTTGCAACTGAATTCCTTCCGCTGAGAGAACGAGCCCTTCATGACCCGGACGAAGATGCGTACCTCAACTTGCTCAAACAATTCCTACGGGCAGGGCCCATGTATTTCTCCTACTCCCTAGACATCACCAACAGTTTCCAGCGTCAGTCCCAAAGCGACCCGTCGGTTCCATTGTGGAAACGAGCAGATGATCGATTCTTCTGGAACAGATTCATCCAAACAGATTTGATAGACTTTCGCTCGGGAGTGGGTGATGGAACCGGTGTACGATATGGTCAACTATCGGACGTGGATCCGTTCATTCTACCCGTCATGTTCGGGATGATGAATATCACCGCGACTAGAATCAAGTCTACGCCGTTCACCTTTGCGCTCATAACACGGAGATCTAGGCATCGAGCTGGCACCCGGTACTTTTCACGTGGAATCAATGAACAGGGAAATGTTTCAAACTACAATGAAACCGAACAAGTGATTATCCTGAATGACTCCACTGGGGGGATGGCAGGATTTGGTGGTACTGGAATGGAAAATGGAAAGGCTGGCAGCCATGCCGGTAAAGACCTGCAGGTACTTTCGTTCGTACAAACCAGGGGTAGCGTCCCGTTGTACTGGTCAGAGGTGAACAACTTACATTACACCCCGCGTCTCCAAGTACGTTCAGTGGATGCTGCGTTGAACGCTGCACGAAGACATTTCTCCGAGCAAATACGTATCTATGGCGAGAACTACCTGGTCAACCTGGTGAACCAGAAAGGAAGAGAGGAGCGGGTCAAGAACGGCTATGAACAGATGATACGCACCTTACTCACATCCTCCACCGAGAAAAGAGACGCCGATGCCCTTTCTTCTGAAAAACTACACACCGTCGAGCCGACTCAGAACACTCAGGAGATGGATCACCTTCACTACGTATACTTTGACTTTCACAACGAAACAAAGGGGCTAAAGTGGCACCGTGCTGAATTGTTGCTGGAAAGGCTTACTGACGGTTTACTAAAAGGCCAGTATTTCCGTGGAATCGAGGCGCCTGGAAATAGTGCTGGTCCCTTGGAAATCCGAACGCTACAAACCAGCGTTGTACGCACAAATTGCATGGACTGCCTGGATAGAACTAACGTTGTCCAAAGCATGCTTGCTCGGTGGACTTTGACACGCCAGCTCGTTGACGCTGGGGTTCTTCAGCCGGGAGAATCAGCCAATAATGACCCGGAGTTCGAGTTCCTATTCCGTAATATGTGGGCAGATAACGCAGACGTTGTCTCCAAGTCTTACTCGGGTACCGGAGCCCTGAAGACTGACTTCACTCGAACTGGCGAGCGGACAAAGGCGGGTATTCTCCAGGATGGCAGAAATTCAATCACCAGATACGTCCGGAACAACTTCCTGGATGGTCCGAAACAGGACGCTTTTGACCTTTTCCTTGGCACCTATTTACTTTCCGACTCTACTGCCGGAAGTAGTCCTCTTTTGACAGATAGAAGACCCCTGGCTATTCAGTCAATCCCATATTTGCTCGGCGCGAGCATCTTCTTGATTCTTGTCGCTCTATTAAGTCGCCGTCTCCCGGATTCAGCAGCCTGGCCGTTGAAGATATTCCTTATGGTTTGGCTAGTGGTTGCAGCATGGTGTATGCGATTCATATATGCCCACGGGATGCTTTATGTAAGTCGAGTTCTCACAAATTCCATGCTTTTTCTTCTCAGTATTTACATATCGCTGACGATATTTCCTCCCCCGAAAGGTAAACTGGCCCAAGCTGAACACCCCCGCGGCCGCGGTAGAGGGTTACCTAGATGCCCTGGGTCGCGCACGCAACGATAAAATCATTGGCCAATTCATTCCGGCTGGAAGACATCAGCGCGGATTCAGCAATGCACGGGTGGGGTACATGGAGGAGGGGAAGAAAAGAATCGAATAGAAAGCCATTATTCCTTTATCAGGTACACCTGACCCCTTTATATCAACATTTTTTAATACATCATTACCCTCAGCTTGTTTTGGTATCTTAAGACCTGCATTTTTATACATGTGTTTATATGTATTGTTCTCCCATGTTAAACACCTTGTTTCTTCCCCCCTATTCTCCTTTAATCAATACCGGGCACTGTTTCTTACTATAAAGTACCCACTGTGAAAGAGTATGAGTTTAGTTTTTATTATATCTTTTAATCCAGAGAGGTGGATTACCATGTGTATTGGTTTAGTTTTACAATCCTTAGCTCATTCCTCCAATTTTACTTCTACTATTCTTTACAATAATAAATGCCTAGTCAATTGTTGGAGGGGTATCATAGTTGTCACCAGCCCAGCCCAGCCGTAGATTCGGCTCCCGGCAATGCCAAGCCATCTGTAATCTATCAACTGTCGCTCAGAAAACTTCATTCCAACACCATTCACAATCTATATATTAATCCAACCCCAATGCGTACGCCCCTCAGAGGGCGACTAAATCTCAGACCTCAAAGGGTTCAACTCCCTGCGCGGGTATTTACGAGGAGCTTTGTGAGAATGGCTCGCAACTATGAGGTTTGTCGCTCATCTTTTTTAGCACAGGCGGTGCTGGGAGCATTGTGTCCTGCCCTTCGAATGACATGACTCAAAGCACCAACAAAGAAAAAAAGCAATGATAATTAACAGGAATCAATTTAGGACGCCATCGCGGCGCTTAATTCTCTTCAATCGAATTTCTCAATCGTCAATGCGATCCGACAAGCGGGGCCGAATATGAACCTCCGGGCCATACCTGAGATGATAGAGTGGTGTCAGAAGATCGGATATCAGGTGTGCGGCTGCCCTTCTCCGCTCTAATCGGCTCCATACATACATCCCCGTACTTTCCCCAGCACGGCTACTGTTTGTGTTTAAACGAGATTATTTCGATTTTGTTGATAGATCTTGTCGTGGCATTCGTACCTCATTTGGAAGAAGCCTACAGTTACTAAATAATATCCCTTTTGTTGGAATCAAAATATAGCCATCAGAACTCAACCGGTTGAATCTAATTCACGTCGCGGGAACGAAAGGAAAAGGATCAACGTGCGCATTCATATCCTCGATTTTGAGCCAATACCTACGATCCGCAACCGAATCCGCATCCCTAGCAGATACCCAGCGGCCAAAGATCTCAAAGGTCGGCCTATACACATCCCCGCACCTCCGCTTCGTCCGCGAGCGTATCCAAATCAACAATGAACCTCTCTCCGAACAGCAGTTTGCGAAATACTTTTTTGAGATCTGGGACAGGCTGGAGGCGTCGGCCAAAGCCAGTGATATGGATCCGGCAGGCCCTGCGTCAAAGCCTGTCTACTTCCGTTTCTTGACGCTCATGGCCTTTCACGCATACATTTGCGAGGGGGTTGATGCCGCGATTATCGAATGTGGCATTGGTGGCGAGTACGACACGACGAATATCATTGATAAACCAGTTGTGACGGGGATAACGAGCTTGGGAATTGACCATCAGTCCATGCTGGGGGATACCATTGAGGAAATCGCGTGGCATAAGGCGGGGATCATGAAGAAGGGCGTCCAGTCGTATACGGCTCCGCAGATCGAGAAGGCCATGGCCGTGCTGGAAAAGCGCGCGGCGGAAAAAGGGGCAGAACTCCATGTCGCAACCAGCCATCCGGAGCTGACGCCCAACAATCCAACGGCAGTGCGGTTGGGTCTTTCAGGGGAATTTCAGTATACAAATGCAAACCTTGCCGTTGCCGTAGCCGCGTCCTTTCTGAGATCCAGAGGTTTCGAAGATATCCCCGCCAATCTGAACAGTCTACCCCTACCTGACAAGTTTAAACGTGGCCTGGAAACAACCAAGCTGGGAGGCCGCTGCGAAACGCGCCTGGAGAAATATATCGCCTGGTATATCGATGGCGGCCACACACTAGAAAGTATACAGGCAACGGGGAAATGGTTCGCTTCGCAACAACCTCGCGCTGCGGTACCACCACCGCCATCATCGTCCTCAAAAGACTCAGATCCAAGCCCCCGGATCCTTATCTTCAATCAACAAACCCGCGACAGCGTTGGTCTCGCCCGTGCCCTCCACGACACCCTCTCCCTCTCCTCCGCTAACCTCACTTTCACCCACGCCATATTCTGCACAAACGTAACCTTCAAGCAAGCCGGTTACAGACCCGATCTCGTCAGCATCAACACAGATGCATCGGACGTCGAGGCGCTGAGAGTTCAGCGGGCGCTTGCGGCTACCTGGAAAGAATTATCGCCGTCGACGGAAGTGCTAGCGAAAGCTACCATTGAAGAAGCTGTGGAAGTTGTTAGGGAGATAGCCAAGGCGAGGGAACAGGCGGGTGAAGCAGGGGGTGAGGCTGCAGTGTCTGCTCTTGTGACTGGGAGTTTACATCTTGTTGGTGGGCTTTTGGAGGTTTTGGAGACGACGACGGCTAGTTGAATTTGGACAACTATGACGGTTTGGGAAATGGAGAGTGGGTGGAATGGGAGGTGGTAGCGGATGGTGAAAACAATGATACTTCGAGTTGCACATATTTTGCGGGTTTTATCTGTTGATATTAAGGGGGTTATTCGGGGCGAGCTTATCGGACTCTCTTGGCCTCTCTTGCGCATACCTTACCTTTGGTCATTTTCTTTTTTTCGCGAAGCATTTTCAACAATCCCTCCCTTCTTTTTTGCTGCTTCGTTTCATACGCGATACCTTCAACGGAGTCCCCCACCGCTGTACAGTATGCAATTTTACCCCTTTCTACAGATATCACTTTTTGTAGCACTTCTGCTCCACATTGATGGTCTCGGGTCCTTGCAGCAGCATGCAAATTGTATATTATGAGAAAATTGGCCCCATCCCTGGATCATTACACCGGAAAGGGATCTAGATGTACTGTACATATTATCTACTATATCATATGTGACGGACATGATGATGTTAATAGAATCTATCACCCCCTATCACAAATGTACTCCTATCAATTCCCAGCGCGGTTTGTGAATATCTGTATTTATCATTTTTCGTACATGTTTCTCCGCTAGGCCCTCGAATCCAATAGGAATGCTGTTGAGCAAATGAAAACCTAGATCGAGTGGGCGATGAATCAAAACAAAGGATTGCAATGTTGGCGCAGAAACCGAGGTTCCTGGGTTCCGCTGGTGGCTGACAAAGCTCACGGCGGGCGTTGGTGGGACAGCTCCAACCTCCCCGAATAATACCCCTCGCGTGTGCTTTCATTTGCGCTCCTGAACGGACCAGCTTCAACAAGTCCTCCCCTATGACGCCGTCGCTATTCTTACTTCCATAAACACTAGGCAAACACTCTTTAACACCCTATAGCCGACATCGATGCATTTGTAACCTTCAGACTAAGCCGATAACTCCCCACAAACCCTTCGCCAAACACGCTTTTCCGGCGGCATGTCAGAACCAGAAGAGAAGAAGACGGAGAGCATAGGTGAAGCAGAGGGCACATCACCTAATGAGACTCCCGCGAGCTCCGAAACAACGAATGAATCTACAGGGAAGAAGGGGAAGGCGGCCAAGAAGTTGAAGGATGGAGACTCCGCTGCGGCAAACCCTGGGGCAAAGCTCACGCCCACCATGGCAGAATCGCTACTCGAACTGAACCCGGCCCTACGGAGCGAACTTGCTGGAATGGATAAAGAAAAGGCAATGGAAACTCTTCGCCAGATGAATATCTCGGATCTCCTCACGGGTTTATCGGTAAATCCGAAGAATCAAAAGGATATGGCGTCGTTTAAATTCTGGCAGACACAGCCTATTATCAGGTTTGATGACCAGGAGACCAAAGAGCCTGACGGGCCGATCAAAGTCATTCAACTTGACCAGGTTTCCCGGGAGCCTATTCCACTAGTTGAAGGGTTCGAGTGGGTTACGCTGGACATCGATGACGAGGCGGAGCTGAAGGAGCTTTATGAATTACTGGCGAACCATTATGTTGAGGATGGTAGTGCTATGTTCAGGTTCAACTACTCGGCTGCCTTCTTGAACTGGTGCGTTGTTCCCTTGCCCTCCTTACTACTTGGTATAAGGTATATTTTGATTACTAACTTTGGTTTGTTTTCAGGGCACTCAAAGCTCCTGGGTGGAAGAGAGAGTGGCATGTCGGCGTCAGAGCAACCAAATCGCGAAAACTCGTCGCATCCATATGTGGTGTCCCCGCCGAAATTGCAGTGCGTGGGAAACCACTGAAGGTCACCGAAATCAACTTCCTCTGCGTACATAAGAAACTTCGCGCAAAGAGACTTACACCAGTCCTTATCAAGGAGATCACACGGCGTTGCTACCTACATGGTATTTATCAAGCCATATATACAGTTGGTATTATGTTGCCTACGCCAGTCGGCGTGTGTCGTTACTACCACCGTGCTTTGGACTGGCTAAAGCTGCACGAGGTTGGCTTCTCGCCCCTTCCGACCGGCTCAACCAAGTCCCGACAAGTTACGAGGAACCATCTACCAGGCCACACGTCCACGCCTGGCCTACGCCCAATGCAAAGCAAGGATATCGACGCGGTTCAAGATCTAGTGAACCGATATCTCAAGCGATTTGATCTTTCCCAGATTCTCAGCCGAAAGGAGGTGGATCATTTACTGCTACATAAGGAGAAACCCGGAGTGGAACAAGTTGTTTGGTCTTACGTTGTCGAGGAGCCGGGAACGCACAAAATCACGGACTTTGCCTCTTTCTATTCGCTGGAATCCAGCGTCCTTCAAAACGCGAAGCATAAGAACGTTAGAGCCGCGTATCTCTATTATTACGCGACAGAAACTGCATTTGCGGAAAAGGAAAAGGGGCTCAAAGAGAGGCTTCTGATGCTTATGAATGATGTGCTGATCCTCGCCAAGAAGGTTCGTTTACAACATCTGGGAGGCCTTTTTGATTTCCCTCCTTGTGTGTTTCTATAAGAATTCTAACTGTTTATGCCAGGAACGCTTTGACGTTATGAACGCATTGACTCTACACGATAACCCGCTATTCCTTGAACAGCTGAAGTTTGGTGCTGGAGATGGCCAGCTTCATTATTACCTATTCAATTACAGAACGGCACCCATCGCTGGAGGAGTGAACGAGAAGAACTTGCCTGATGAACGGAAACGGGGTGGGGTTGGGGTAATCCTCGTCTGAGCTCCTGAAAATTGCTTAAGGCCCAAGGTTATTGAATATGGTCCATCGATTCAAAAGGGCGATATACCGTGAGGGTAGGCAAGGGCTGATTTTTCTGATCATCACATGAGAAATGAACGGAGATTAAACATCAGTGGCCGTGGATATTGCATGGATTGGGTTTACCTTTTGGTTCGGGCACCAATTATTATTAGATGTGTAACACTATGAATGCCCAATATGCCCTCCATACCTGATATTATCCGCCTAAAACGAGGTGCCCAGCCAACAATTTCATTCTTCAAATAGTCTTCAGATCTTCCTTTAAATATTCTTCCAATGTTCCCCTGCCAGTACATTTCAGCGCGGTCTAGACTCCGCCTTGTGTCTATAAATAGCCGGCCACGTTTATGCCAAGACTAGTTTACAGGCATTAACAATCCGCCGCCATCACGTGCACCTGACGTCGTTTCGCCCTAAGCCGCAACCTGGCAGGTCGAAGCGTCTGGCCCATCGAAGTTGGATGTCAACGTCTCATCTCCTTGGACCCCATCACCTGGACTCCATGATTCAGATATATAGCTCCTTGATGACCATATGCTTGGTTCTGGTTGCATCTCAAGGTTGACCTCCCATATTTCCCGCCAACTTTAGCTACACCACCTGCTGGCAATGCCCATGTCAAGCTGTCGCGTTTTCTTTGATCTATGAATCGGGCTGCATGAACTCTCCTATCTTATCGCCTTGCCCCCGCCTTAATATTAACCTCGGGTTTTCGTGCTACTTGCTGATCGGAGAACGATATATCATTGTCCAATGAGGCCACTTGTATTTCCATGACCCGAGATTGACATCATATATTGCTCCTGCCACGAACGATGGGTGGTGCGCTCTCGACTGAGGCCCAGAGAGCTTCGTCAGGTTAGCTTCCTGCTCCCTCGTAGATTTGATCACTCCGTATTTCCTAGTTCCCCTGTGATGAAGCCTCTGACAGTATTACTTTTTGCTGTCGGTGGGGTGGGCGTGTTTAACAACATATTAACGATTTGAACCTGGGCTTGACAGTGGAGGAGCTGAGCCAACGCCTGGCACACCGATTCGCAACCAAATGCTTCACCCCTCTTGAACTTACCCATTTGAAAGACAACTTCTTCTCTAGAGCTCTAGAGCAGCGCGGTATTCGCTATTGGAATGAAGAAATATTATCAGATTTCTTGGGTATCCCCGATGGTGCGGGTTCCGCAGCAACTGCAACGAGTGATGGATCACTCGATGCGGGGCCTGTCATCTTCCGCATGGTTTCATACCTGGGTGCATTTCCCTTCCAAAACACCATGGCACCCACCGTATTGACGTTCGAGGCAATGATAAAAGTGGTCGTACTCTTAACTGAGAGATATGGGAAAGTCTTGAAACGAGGGAAGAAAGATCGGATCAAATTACTTTTTGGCAGCCTCGCGGATGTTGGGCGAAGGGATATTATCACGCAGTTGAAAGAAGCTGCGGAGGACTCATTGGAATCGATTGGCGTCTCCGATCCTAACGGTGGAAGCGTCTTCAGTCATAACGCGGGGTTCTTAATTGATCGGTCCGTTAACGATGGGGAGGACGAGGACGATGACGATGATCTAGCCCTTGCGGCTCTGGAATCCCTTGATGCGATTGAAGTATTCAAGCAAGATCAACGCATTGATAAAACTGTCTTCGAGTCAAAAATATCTCTAACTACCTTTCGACGACTACTAACGTTGCTTATTGTCACAGCCCCGCTGCGACCGCTGGGAACAGTATCCAAATACACAACAGGGTTGAGCAAGCCTTCGCTGGATACTGTGCATGAGCAGGTGGACAGCATTCTAGCTGCATTGGGCTCCGAAGAAGCAGAGGGTGGAATCGGATATAAATCGTTCTCCGAGTTGATATCGACGTCTCTCCCGTACCTTTTTGACCCACTAACACCTTTATTTGAACATCTACTCTTCAGCAAGAACCTTGACCTGTCACGGAAATCTGAAACTTCCAATGGTCAGGCGAATAAGCCAGCCCCAACGCCTCCTTCAACGCCTCCCTCTTCTCCTCCTTTATCTCCAGTCATTCTAACTGGCGGCTTCGATTCCTGCATTCTAAATCCCCCCATACTGTCCCACCTATCATTCTTCATTTCCACCAGTCCTCATATACCAAATATCTTCCGCAATCGTACTCACCTGCACCCAGTCTTCTCATCGAACGAACACGGGGAATCTTTAACCTCTTTCTCCCACCACGTCATGACATGGCAAGCCCCGACCATCCTCCTAATTAGAGGAGGAGTGACATCGGAAAACAACGAAGAACAAATGACGACAATCGGTGCATACCTCCCACAACCCTGGAAACAATCCTCATCGTATTCCTCCCGCCGATCATCCGAAGGCCTCCATCCTTCTACACTCCCCTGCCTCTTCGAAATCTCCCCAGTGCACACTGTACTCCAAGGCTCCCCATCCTTCTCATCACTAAAATCCAACATGCCGGTAAGCCACTTCTCCACCAAAACCGGCATAGCAATCGGCTGCATAATCCCACCATCATCCCGAAAATCCCTCGGAAGCGATCTCCATCCCAAGCCCGCCGGCGGCGGCAGCATCCTCATTGACTCCGCCCTCGAAAACGCCACCTTCGTAGTGTCCGACGGTCTCAACGGCGAAGGTGTGTTTCTACCTCCCGGTGTCTCCTCCAGCGGCACCATCTCCACCAAAACCCCATCTTCCGCATCCCCAGCAGCGTCAGCAGCATCAATATCCGCCTCCAATCATAACACCACAAAGTCCATATCCATCTATAACCTTGAAGTGTGGGGCATTATCCCCTCCCAATCGCTAGCCACCCAAACCGATGGGACAGGATCCCCCATCGAGAAACAGGACGCGATTGCCTTGCAGCGTGCACAGTGGAATTTCGAAGCGCGCGAGGCGGAGCGCCGGCAGGCGATTAATATGAAAGTGGGCGGTGGGGAGTCGGAGGCACAGACTGGGAGAGCGCTTCTGGAGATGGCTGGGATTATTGGCGATTCGCAGTATTCGACACATCCTCATCATTGAATAAATGAGTGAGGAAGGTGTTTGGGGGGGGGGGATGGGTGTGCCTAGTTGGTTTAGGGCGATAATGATATTGCAAATTGTATTCTTTTATTACGGTTGACGACCCAATTTTTATGTTGTATATGAGATGATTGTATATGGGGATTAACCTCTCCTCTATCTTTCTTGTTTGTCTCACAAATCTGTGTTACTTTTCGTCTTTGTATTCCCTCTTCACTCTGCACGACGGACGTGAAAATTATTTCTTTTCTCCCCTTTTCCTTTCCTTCCTTCTCTTTTAATTTCGTTACTCTTTTCTTCGAACATTTTTCTCTTTTTCTTGACTATTTTCTATATCTTGACTCATGCGAAGAGGGATAAGGGATAATTTGTGTTCTGGGGAGTCTTTACAGTGGCGCTTTCAAGCAACCTCTTTCCGTCAGGTCTTACGTTTATTCAACGCACACTTATATGCCGATAACCAATTGTCGCTAGCGCAAAAATAATCGTTTTTAAAAACTCATATTCTACTCCGAAAATTATCCCAACCAGAGCCATTATAAACAAAAATTAAAACGAGAGGTGCATGAGGGGAATTGATTTAAACTCTTACATAAAACAGGAGTTGTTCCCCAACAACCTAGGAATAGGCATATCGGTGCGAATGATGTGGAAGAAAGTAGAATTAGTAAGTTACTGTACAGAAATGAAATCCCGGTATTAAATGGTATATCTAGATTTCAATAGCCCATTCAGAAAAGGGGGGATCCGGCTAGACTGCGAGGAAACAGACATCCCAGCCCTCATCGATGAAAAACGCATCTAAAAAACTCTTCGTCGAAGCGGCACAATACCGCTAGGCATATCGTAAAACTCCTTCAACTCCTCCTCAAACTGCATGTCCTCAACACTACTCACATCGCCAAACGGAACTCCACGATTACCAGCACCACCACCAGTCTCTTGCTTTACAACCACGCCATTTTCCGCCCCGCTATCCACGCCCTTCTCCCCACGCCCTTTGCTTTTACTCCTAGCACCGCGCGCTTGCTGCTGCTGCTGTGGTTGCGACTGCTGTTCGCCCACTGTCTGCCCTGCTTCATCGCCAGTACCATGCTGAGCAAACCCCTCATGTGGTAAGCGAAAAGCGAGGTATTCGATATCGGCCCGCTCCATACGGTCCATGATATCATTCATGTATTGGCGGACTTCTGCGGGCGGGTTCACGACGCGAGCTAAAGGCTCGAGGGTGCGTGGGTTGTTGGCGTGAAGGCGCATGGTTACTGGTTGGTAATATTCTTTTATTTTTGGCTTGGGTGGAGGAGGGTTTGTTTCTGTTGTTGTCGCTGTTGTTGATGGTTGTGTTTCTGGTCCAGTGGTGGCCGAAGCGGGTTTATCAGATTGAGGAGGCTTGGTGGCTGGTTCCGGGGTTCCCTGATTGGGTGCAGGGGTGGGGTTCTGGTTTGATGTATCTGTAGGTGTTGGAGTCCCCGTTGCGGAGGCGACTTTGGATTTTTTCGACTTTGCCTTCCCACTCGTGTTACCGGCAGACGAGTCTGGTGGCGGAGCCGAAGGATCGATTTTCTTTATAATTAGAAATGATGCAATGACGGTTGTGCCGCCAGGGAAATAATCGAGGATGGTATTCTTTGGGAACAGATATCTATCTCCAGTGGTTGCGTGACCAGAACTGCTACCAGCAGGCGAGGTTGTCAGAAATTCAAATACAACGGCCTTTGGGTCTGGTTTCGGGGGCGCAACTGGAGGTTGCGGTGGTGTATGTTGGTGGAAGTAGGTATTATGCGGTTGAGGTTGGTGGACGGCTTTAGATCTTATTGGCTGCGGAGGGAGCTGATTTGGGTACGAAGAGTGGGCGGAGGGAGACGCGCGAGCAGGCGCTGTCTGACTAGAAAGGTTTGGGCCGTTTGGATGAAAGGGATGAGAGGGGTGTGGTTGCGCAGGTGTTGAAGGCGTAGGGGTTGGTGTTGAAGAGGGAGGTTGGGGCGGTCCCGGCGTAAAAGGTCGCCCCTGTTGATCGGGCTTGAGGTGTGCCGGAATATTTTGACTCTCATTTTGTCTTCTGCTCGCGAGAATAGCATTGAGCTCGTCGATGTGAGCTTGGAACGTCCGCAATTGTGCCTGGTTCGCCTTGCTTGATGCTACAATCCGCATTAATGCCTTCAGCTCTGGGTTCGAGGCAGCTCGCGTGGCCAGCATCTGGATGACTGGATCCGGACCTGTTTTCACAGGTTGAGAGGGTTCTGGTGGGGGTCTGGAAGGAGGATGTTGCATAGGCTCGTTTTTCGCAGGGTAGTTTTGAGGAATGCGGCTTTGTGGAGGTGGAGCCGGTCCTTCAGGTTGTGACTGCCGGACCGATTGCGCGACAGGGGGAGGAGGCGGATTACTGTGAAGAGATGGTTCAAAACGATTCTGCGAAGGTGGCTGCTGGTCTGGGGGAGGGATAGCAATGGGAGGGGTATGGGGGCTGGGGGAGTACGGTTGGCGTGGCTGGCCCGGAGGTGGTTGATACTGGTGGAAATTATTTGGAGGTGCATATTGCACGATTGGTCGCTGGGGAGGTGCATATTGGATTGGCTGTTGGGCTTGCGGGTTCCGCACGGTAAATAACATGGCTTCAAAATGATGAGGTTCAATTACGATACTGCAAGGTCCCAGTTTACTCATGGATTCTCGTGGGGGGTTCTTCGGTGGTTGGGGCTGCGATTTCTTCTTGGAAGGTTTAGTCCAGTATTTCTCAAATACGCAGTCATTGAGCCACTTTATCCTTGACCGCTGGAGTGCAGCAGCCAATACAGCGCTAAAGAGGAGACAAGAATCAGTAAAGAGATATTCCCCTTGTACAAAGCAAGGTTCGACATAAAGCCTAAACCATGAGCACTTACCTCTCCGCGTAGGACTGATATTCCTGTAGTGAGAGCGTGCTTGGTTGCGGTTTGGTAAGAGTAGGCAGCGGGTCTCCATCTTTAATCTGTGTGGGAAGGATTTTCTTTTCAGGCTCCGGCGACGGAGGGATAGTAGGCGTAGCAGACGCTTTCCGCTTAGCTGGTGTGGTGTCCCGTTTGAGAGTTGATTCTGAGAGCTTTCTCCTTGCCGCAGACTCCCCGCCGCGAGGAGGAGCTTTCCGTTTCTCACCCATGGCAATTGTGAAGGGGACGTCTATTTCGGTGGTTGGAATGCGCAAGTCTTCATTTCCAACTTGTAGCCGTACGAGGTGAGAGGCAGAGGATCCAGGTGATGTCACGGAGGTTAGGAAGAGGAGTTGTCGCAAAGCGAGTCTTTTGCGGAGGTTTTAATCAGATTGTCTGAGTTTCCTTTTCCGGCCACGAGCTGTTGAGGATATATTCACGTGATCAGGCAGCTTCAGAACACGTGATTTGGACCTCGGTCTATCGCGATATCAAGAGGAGAAGTTCAGAACATCCGACGACGACTGTGCGGATTCTGCTGCGGGGAGAAACGAAGACGAAGAAGACACTGTGGAATCAAAATCTGACGGACGCAGCTCGGGGATATTAAATGTGGTAGCGTACCTCACCTGCCTCACAGAAAGATTGCATTCGGTTAAAGGGGCCCTGCTCCTCGTTCTGTTGTTTCCGTAGAGTTCAACCGTCTGCTTGGAACTTAAAAACGGTATCTTTCTCCTTGTTTATTTAATATCAGGTACGTGTCCCCATATAATTAATATAATTGCCCCAGCGCTCTTCATTTACAAGCTATCCCAATTTATATGTCGCTTTTGGTGTTGTTCATGGCGGCCCTTTGATTGTGTCCGCACTGGGAACCGGGATGTAACAGGGGCACTCCTATGGTCTTGAATTAGCTATAGGTTTCTTGTATAATTTGTATACGCATTTGCACTATGTTCCCATTACCTCTAAGTACTGGCCGATGTACGTACTAATACTATTACAGCATATCTCAATATGGGACTCGCCCCAATCTTCAAGAAGGCTTACTGGCTACTGGCTTTCTCGGGCCTGTTATATGTCCTTGGTGTCTTCTCGTTGACATACCCATCTGTTCAACGAGCGTATGTTATCCGATATAGATAGGTTGCTAGCGGAGGAGTCTTTTAACTTTTTGCTTATCTTCTAATGCACCAATTCTCGCTGGCCAGGGTACTCTACGCGAACAAGCTCAATCCCACCTACTTCCAGGATGTCAATGATGTGGAATATTTTGGATTCCTAAGTACTGAATTGCTTAACCGGGCCCTCACCAGGTTTATGATCAATTGGTTCACTTTTACTAACAATCACAGAATCCCAAGTCCAACCATTCAATATTCGAACTCCAGATAATGAGACCCTATATGCGTGGCACATCCTACCGCCCCAGCTATTCAAGGAAAGCGAAGCGGCATATCTTGCCAACCCCTCATCAGGTCCTGCTGAAGACATCACCAAAACTACTGCTTTCAAGCTTCTCGCGCAAGACCCCAATGCGAGAGTCGTTTTAAACTGTATGCTATCCTAACTAGATTCAACTCCACACCTTATTTTCCCGCCTACAATTAAAACTGCATCTTGTAATTGTCATTAATTCGGCCCCCCTTGATCGTATGTAGTTCACGGAAACGCCGCCCATCTTGGGTCCGGATATCGCCCCCAAATATACCGCAGTTTCCTAGCAGCATCCACTTCAAAACACCCTGTGCACGTCATTGCGTTCGACTATCGCGGCTTCGGCAATTCCACCGGGTCGCCAACTGAAGAAGGTTTAATTACCGACGCGCTCTCGGTGCTCAACTATCTCACCGCTCCCCCGCTTTCCATCCACCCATCCCGTATCGTCGTTGCAGGCCAAAGCCTGGGGACTGCAGTCGCAGCGGGCGTTGCGGAACGATACACGTTCGGTGATCCCTCGTCTGTCCCGGAACCGCTGGCAGGCGTTATTGTGTTTGCCCCTTTCTCGAACGTCCGCACTGTGGTAGGCACGTATAGTGCCGGCGGAATTTTCCCTCCGCTGCTCTCAGCGTTATTGCCGTATCCTAAGTTTCAGAAATATATCCTTGATCATATCCTGGATACATGGGAGTCTGCCTCGCGTTTCGCGCGGATCACTGGCGTCAGCCCTCAACCTGGTGATGTGGATTCTGCACATGGAAGTCAAGGGTTCGACCTCACCGTGGTACATGCTGTTAATGACGCCGAAATCCCGTGGCGAGATGGACAGGTACTCTATGATACTATTATAGGAGGACCAAATGCTCATACGTTAGGCAAGTACGTTCATGAATATACGTCCGACGATGAAGTTGTGCAGATGAAAGTGTGGGAAAGGGAATTTATCACAAAGCATGGTGAGAAGAGAGTGAAAAGAGTTCGGTGGGAGAGGGTCCGATATGGAGGTAAGAGTCCACTCCGAAATTCCCATATATATATAAATATTCAATGTTTTGAGACAGTGGCTGATCGGGTTCGTTCCGTCCCATTTCCTCTTGCTTCTACTTTAGGACACAACGAGGTTGCAGCTACAGGTTCAGCTACTCTTTCAATCATGCGGATTTTTGAGAAATAGACGGGCTCAGAAGAAACCGCAAGGTCAAACACCATACCGCCCTTGCACCAATCGACTTCAAGTCAATATCAGATGATTTGACGGGGGTGGCTTGCCTATTTAGTACAACTGCGTGAAATCTATCTGAGCTACGACTTTTTAGATGGCCATATCTGATGATAGACATGTGTAGACGACATTTGTTGCCCGTGTACATAGCTTTAGTTTCTGTACATAGACCCCCTTTTTCAAGCCGTTCGCTCTATGACTGATGTAACTTTACTCTCGATATACAGTTGTATAATTCCTCTCCCAAGCAAAGGAAGGAATAAAATAGTTTAAAAGCTGAGAACAAAAACCAAATATGTACTCCCCGTTCCCAAAAGCTACCAACTATAATAAAACAAACTGATTGTCATAGAATCAAACTAAATAAAACGAAGAAATCTCTATATAATACATTGCGTTGCCAGTTTAAATATTTGGACACAGACAAGGCAACCCAAACCCCAACAACCCAAGGAGAGAGCCATGTAAAAAATCACCCTCCTGCGCGAAATGAGATTCTTTATCCATGATTTTTTTTCTCTTGCGGTAAATGATCAAAATAGGAGATGAGAAGGTGAGTTCATATTAGTAGTTGTAGTACAGAGCCCTGTGACGGGTTTCCATGGTGGAAGGAGGTTTATGCGGATCTATCGAGTGAGCAGTGCAGTTGCTCAAAATGACGGGTATGTGCCGGTGTGGTGCATGAAAATGCGTGTGGTTCTTGATTGTGAAGAGACAGTACGGAAGGGGTAGCGTGTTGACTGCCAATGCTAGTGGGGTATTTGTCGAAAGGTGAGTGTGAGGGGAAAGTTTACAAGCTTTCTATTTCTTGTGTCTCGCCGCCTGAGCTTCTTCGTATTCGGCAATGAGTTGTTTTCTATAAAGCACGAATCAGACGTGGTTAGCTCGAAAAACAATTTCTGCAGAATACCTGCCAGCGACGGTGGGGAATGAGGGCAAAAAGGACGGAAAATAATATTGTAAAAACTTACTGTAGTTGACCTGGAGCCCTCTCATAATGGCTGAACTCCATGGTATACTCTCCCTTTCCTTGCGTAGCAGCTCTAAGATGGGTACTGAAGCCAAACATACCGTTCAAACTGCAGTCGGCAAATATTGTAAATTCGTCAACGCCAATGTCAGTATCATTGATAACGGCACTGCGCTTATTCAGCAGAGAAATGATATCACCCTGGAATTCAACTGGCGCCGTGATAACAGTCTTCATCATCGGCTCGAGAACCTGGGGCTTGCTTTCCTTGAAAGCCTTTCGGAAAGCTTGCTGAGTGGCGATCTTGAAGGACATTTCGGAGGAATCAGTAACGTGAGTGGAGCCGTCGACGATGACCATTTGGGTTCCAAGGACCTTGTGTCCAGTCAAAGGACCCTTCTCACAGGAGAGATCGAAACCTTTCTCGCAAGCATAAATGTACTTCTCGGAAATAGCACCACCAACAATTCTCTGCTCAAATTTGTTTTGCTCCAAGCTTCCAGTCGGCTCCAGCCAACCCACAACTCCGGCAAAGTCTCCAGGACCGCCGGTTTGTTTCTTGAGCAAGTGGTCGAAGTCAGTCTTGTCGCCAATTGTCTCGCGGTAGGCAACCTGTGGTTTACCCGTCACACAGTCGACGTGGTACTCTCGGCGTAGACGCTCGACGTAAACCTCCAGATGCAATTCACCCATACCGGAGATAATAGTCTCCTCGCTCTCTTCGTCAAAGTGAACACGGAAGGTAGGGTCCTCGCGCTGGAAGCGGTTGATACCTTTGGAGAAGTTGGCCGCGTCTTTCGAGTTCTTGGGCCGGATTGACAAAGAAATGACGGGTTCTGGTACGAACATCGAACTCATGCTGTAGGCAAGCTGGCCATCGGTAAAGGTATCTCCGGACGCACAGTCAACGCCAAACACAGCGCAAATCTCACCGGCAGGGATCTCATCAACATCTTCCATCTCATTTGAATGCATGCGTACGATTCGCGGGACCTTGATCCGCTTGCCGTTTCTAGCATTGAAGACATTGGTACTCTTGCGAAGTGAACCTTGGTACACACGAATATATGTAAGTTGGCCATAGTTGCTCTCCTCGAGCTTGAAGGCAAGGCCAACGAATGGAAGAGATCTATAAGAGACGAGCTTGACAGGGGCTTCCTCTCTCTTTTGGTCGAGGGCGAGATTCTCAATTTCAGAAGGGTTCGGGAGATAATCGCAAATTCCATCCAGCATGGGTTGGATGGACTTGTCTGCGAGAGCCGATCCCATGAAGACAGGCGAAAATTTCAGGGCAATTGTGGAACGTCGAATTGCAGCCTTGATCTGCTCTTGAGTGGGTTCTTTCTCGTCAAGGAAAAGTTCAGCCATTTCATCATCCACATCAGCCAGAGTTTCGACAAGCATTCTCCTCCGCTCTTCCGCGATGGCCTTTACTTTCTCTGGGATTTCATCCTTTTCTACAACAATTTCACCCTTGGGGCCCTCGTTATAGATAGCCTTCATCCGAATCAAATCCACTACACCCTCGAATTCATCCTCAGCACCAATTGGCACTTGAACGGCCGCAGCAGCAATCTTCAGCTTCTGGTTAATTTGTTCAATCGTCCTGAAAGGATTGGCACCCATTCTGTCCATTTTATTGACGAAAGAAATGCGTGGAACATTGTAGCGTCTCATCTGTCGGTCGACCGTCATAGTCTGCGACTGAACACCAGACACTGCACAGGCAATCAACACTGCGCCATCCAAAACACGCAAGGCTCTCTCAACCTCGATCGTGAAATCAATATGTCCAGGTGTATCAATCAAGTTGATATGGTATTTTTCTTCTTTTCCGTTTTCTTTCTTGACCCAGTCGCAAAAGGTAGCCGCGGACTGAATTGTGATACCTTTCTCACGTTCCAAGTCCATCGAGTCCATTTTAGCGCCGACGGAATCCCGTCCGCGGACTTCGTGAATTGCCCCAATACGCCCGGTATAGAAAAGGATTCGCTCTGTCGAGGTTGTTTTACCGCTGTCGATATGCGCCTAGATGGACAAGATCAGAATCTCTTGGTACAATTGCTGATATAAAAGTGCCATACCGCAATTCCAATATTTCGGACTTTAGACAAACGTTTCATTTCTGCTTCGTCCATATTTTCAATGATGGCAGATTGAGTGAGTGTACCTGGGTCCGCCGCGGCACGTTCCAACCTAGAGCGACACACACCAAAGCGTTAACATTTCCAACCAGAACACATTTCTTTTTGTCTTTCCGACATAATTACTTAAATGGGGATTGTCTTACACAGAAGCCGCCGCAGAGGCATATCGGACCTGCTGCCACCGCCCTGTCACTGGGACTCTGCGCAGGGGGGCAGTGGTGAAGTTTCGGAGCGGAGCAGTTGCAGCGCATCGTCGATAGAGGTCACATTGTAGTCCAGTTGAAGCTCTAGAAACCCCTGTGAGGGAGCGGACTTGAGTCCGAAGAAGCGAGTGAGCCCTCATTGTGACGATGGCCTTGACATTTGTCTTGGAGAGAAATGACACCCAACCGGGAGTCTCAAGAACTTTTTTTTGGCCGGAATTTTTTTTACGAAATTGTGCTGACTAAGGGATGAGCTAACCCGTTCCTCTTGAACCCCAAACCCAAATTTCAGAGCCTTCGGGGAAGAGCAATGCATGCAAAATTCTACTGAAACATATTGACAATTCGATCTGTATAGTATAATGTAAAGACTTTTACAGGTAGTATAAATTAGAAGAATCATCATTCGATAAGGAAGACGATTTTTGGCAAATGCGACAAGAACGTTGGTACAAAGGGGAAACATGCAGAACCCAGCTTAAGTCCCATAGCCCTTCATCCGATGATTGTTGAGTCACATAAACTGTGAAAATTGTAAGATAGAGGCTAGCCCCTGCACAGCAGATATATGATAGGGGAGGCAAACATAGCAGGGGTATGTATGAAAAGAGTAGTTGGGAACATATATATATATATAGTACATTCATTGCACAAAAAGTGATATAATACATCGATAAAAAAACTCCATAGAGTAGCCAAGACTAAACCTCTTTTTCAAGTCCCAAACATGTAAAAGGAAAATGAATCAAAAAAACACTCGTCAGGATTTCGCAGCCGATGGGGAAAGGGAGAAAGGATCTCCTGAAAGCCTCATATTTAACGAGCCCAATACCCGGCGTAGGCAAGCTAAAATACCCCCACGGGTACGCCATAACCAAACCAGGACGACTATTTTCCCTGCCGCTGTTTATGCTTAGGATTCTTGGAACTACAAGCAAACAATCAGTAACTAGAAATACCAATGAAGGGAACCCAAAAAGGGAGGAAGGGGGGGGGGGGGAAACAAATGGCCCCCATCAACACCCAAAAAGAAAAAAACCTACCAAATAATATAAACCCGATTCTTTCTTTTCACAGGTTTACATCCATCACAAAGCCTCTTCACAGACGATCTCGTCTTCATGCCTCGAACCTGTCCTCCAAAAAGCGCCGCCACACCATTCGCATTCCCGCCATTCTTAGCAAGACTCTTCACCGCGTTACTTGAAAGGGCGGCGCCCAGTTTTGCAAACAGGCCGATACGGCTCCATGGCATTTGACTAGCGATTGTGGAGGGTCTACCGCTGCTGCCGGATAAGGACCAGAGGGAACGGGACGATACGGCGCAGCGTATTTGGCGCGTGAATGGGGTGGTGAGTGTTCGAAGGGAGATGAGAGGGGAGAGCGAAGAGGAGGAGAGGAGGGAGCGGAACTGTGTCATTTTATATGTGTACGGTCTGCGCCGGACAATTGGTGGCCAGTCACCCTTTTGCTCGTGGTAGAGGCGTTGGTGGTGGTGGTGGTGGTGGGATTGATCGAGAGGAGGGACCAGGGGTGAAGGCGGGGTGAAGGTGCGCTCGTTTAGGGATATATGAGATGGATGTTTAATTCATGATTTCTCTTTATCTTTTTAACTGGTCCAGCATCGGATTGAGAAGTTCGGTTCGTACGCGGAGGTTTCTATTTCATTTCAACGATTTGACGAATCCCGCGATGGTCGTTGGCGGAGAGGAAATCTACCGGAATTTAGTTTCTCCGACCGCCACCATCCACCGAGGTCCCTTCTGCCTCAATTAATTTTTGAAGTGGTTTTGGCAATGGAAGTGAGTATGAAAATTAGATCTCTTGACGTTACGGCTGATTCCCGCATGTACATGTGCCATTGATTCTTTTTATCTAACCAGGAATAGGTAATGTGAAGCTGAATAAATCAACGGATCAGAATTCAAGAAAAGTCTAAAATCTTCAAACGCCTTCCGCCCTTTTTCTTAGCAGATAAAACGCCGGCATCATAGCAAAAAACATGTCAATCAATCAACGAATAAAAAGTATGTAAAATCCGGGCACAAGAGATGAAAACCTCAACTGCAAGATTTTTAAAAAAGGGCTGGGGGGAATCTCCATGACAAACGAAACACGTAAAAATCAAATCACTCTCGTAAAAACATCTTGTAAACCGGCGAATCCGTGCACTCAGTGACTGGGTAACCCAAATCGTGTAGGAAGCCCTCAAGCTCCGTCTTCTCCGTGGCTGGGCACTGAATCCCAGCAAGGACCTTAGCCACGTCACTCCCATAGTTACGATAGTGGAATAACGAGATACTCTGGTGTGGCCGGAGGGTGGTGAGGAACTTCACTAGCGCTCCTGGGCGCTCGGGGAATTCAAACATGAAGAGTCTTTCGTCGACGACGCTACTTCGTCCACCGGCAAGATATCGGATATGCGTCTTTGCAAGCTCATTATCGCTCAGATCCTCCGCTACCATCCCACCCTGCAATAACTGGTTTACTATAACACCCAAATCCTCTGTTCCTGTCGAGGTGGATAGTGATATGCCCATGAACACCACCGCAGATTCGCTGTCGGAGTAGCGGTAGCTGAACTCAGTAACATCATGCGGAGTCACGATTTCTACCAGCTTTGCGAACGAGCCTGGACGCTCAGGGATGGTGACGCTCAGTAACGCCTCTTTCCTCTCACCCAACGTAGCACGCTCAGCTACAAAACGTAACCTGTCGAAATTCATATTCGCCCCGGAAGTTACCGCCACAAGCTCTCGATTGGGATCAGGGGATGGATTCATCGCGACATATTTCTTCAGGCCGGCAAGTGCGAGGGCGCCAGCCGGCTCCACTACTGATCTCGTATCTTCAAAAATGTCCTTGATCGCCGCGCATGCCTCGTCGGTCGACACCTGGATAATATCATCAACCACCTCTCTGCATAACCGGAAAGTTTCTTCGCCAACGGCCCGCACGGCCGCACCGTCTGCAAATAACCCAACTTCACCCAAAGTAACCCTCTCACCCTTCGCGAGGGACTGAGCCATTGCGTTCGCATCATGCGTTTCTACGCCGATGATCTTGACGTGTGGTGCGATTCTCTTGAGATAAACTCCGATGCCGGCAATTAAGCCCCCGCCACCTACGCAGCAAAACACCGCTTCGAGATTCTGTATATTGGATTGGCGCAGGAGCTCCATCCCGCAGGTGCCTTGGCCAGCAATCACATACGGGTCATCAAAGGGGGGAATATTCGTAAGATCGTGTAGTTTGGAAAGTCTGGCAGCTTCCAGCTTTGCTGCGTCGAAATCGCGTCCATGCAATACAACCGTCCCTCCCAATCTAGCGACATTTCGGTGCTTGATAGCGGGGGTGCCTTGGGGCATCACGATGGTAGCGGGGATTTTCAATGTTCGTGCAGAGTACGCAACACCTTGGGCATGGTTTCCTAGGTCGCTGAGTGAGTAAAGAGGATATAGAGACAGCACACACCCCCCCACAAAAAATAAATAAATAAATAAGAGGATGCTAGTAGCAGCCTTACCTGCAGAACATGCAATAACACCCTTCCACATTCTCTCTGGGCTCAAATGGGCCATCTTGTTATAGGCGCCTCGAAGTTTGAAGCTAAAGACGGGGAGCAAATCCTCTCGTTTCAAAAAGACTTTGCATTCCAATCGGTTGCTCATATTCACAGCGTGTGTTAAGGGTGTTTCTTCGACAACATCGTAGACGCGGGAGGTCAGAATCAACCGCAAGTACTAGATATGAACGAAATGTTAAGATTCTGGACGATAGCTTATACTTCTGACTGGAAAGGAGGTGCATACATCTGGATATCCATTTGGCAGTAGAAATGCCTCTGGAATTTCCCAATCAGGAGGCAGACCATGCCTCTCATTAGGCGGGGAAGGATTCGCGGAGTACTCAGTCAGCGAGAAAGAGTTCAGTCTGGGAGTACGTGGTGAGCCACAGCCATTTGTCAAGGGCATTTCTGCCATGTTTGGCAACGCGGGAGTCTCTTCTCCTCTTGCTAGTGAGCAATTGAGTGGGTTTGATCCTTTGAACTGGCAGTGGTATGGCTGAATCCTCGTTTTCGGATGGTTTTTGAGGTAAAATGGCGCCCCTCAGCGGCGGTGACTGGAAGCTTTTTTTTTTTGCCTGGCGATATCGGAACTGGGGTTGGCTGGCGGGGAGCTTACCTAAGTGGCTAGCCCTTGGTCAACCACGTTTTCTTTCTCTTGAACGACAACCAACATACATACACGTTGAAAGACGACGGGGAGAGGGTTCTAAGTATTGCGAGAGATGACATTGCTGGGGCGTTTTTTCTTCTCAGTCAGCTGGATGGATGATTCGGCTTTTTAATCCCCTGCATAACTAGAGGAAACCCACTCATTTCGTCGGGCGATGCAACGGTTGGATCTTCTAGCCCTTGAAAGACCCTGGCACAAAAAAAACGTTGTTTGAGCTGCATTATTGGTAACATGCGGCTAATCACGGCCGCTGCGGGGTTGGATTGGTTGCAGACTGCATGTTGCAAGCTTATTGATTGTCTTCGCAGCATCTATTTCTCCGCACAGGCACTCCCGCATGGGGTCTTTGAAGTCCGGGCGCGTGGTTACAGGCTAGGTAAAAGAGGCCAATTGCATAATTTCTATTATGCAATAGTCCAATAGGCCAGTGTTAAATGGAAACGCAACTGGTTCTTGCAAGCCGAGCTGGTTATAAGAGTCTACGCACAGTATGGATCAAGTCAATAAATACCCTGGCATTATTGTCAGCACCGGCGGCATTCCTGCTTGACCCTCAACATGCAAGGACATCTGCTGACGCGGTACATCACGGGATGAGTTAGTTAAAGCAAAAGCCGATTATATCAACCTCATTGATATTTATGCTGAACTGAGATTCCGAAGCTCCCCCAACTTGGATTACCCAATCTATGAATACACCCAGCAAGCGAGCTAGCAACCATGGAGAAACAACAGGGTTAAATCGGACACCCCCCGGGAGCCGCTCAACCTGTCTTTATGTCTCCATAATTAAAAAAAAGAGACGATCGTTCCTTCTCCCCCCTTCTGATTCCTCAATAATACATATCAAAGTCGCGGCTTCCCCGCCTGTGACATGGGACTTTACTTTTGGTGGCTTTGCGGCACTGGGAAGGTGCCGCAGCTTGTTGTCCATTGATCGCAGTGTCCTATTACATCAGAGTCGGATCGCGGATTGCACCTTCTTCCTTTGAGATCTCCAGGAGATGTGGGTTATCATCGGGACGGCTATTACAGTCATACGGCAGCCACTGCAGACTGGGTTAAGAAGGAGAGGGGAACAAACAAAAAAACACCTGACATACTCACCCGCACCTCTTTTCATTCTATTTAACTTACATATCCAGAGTTATGTTGTTGCTGCATATTACTAATTGCTACATTACCACATATGCATTGCTTTTAGATTGTTCAATCAGCAAACTGTCACCTCTTATCTGCCACCATGATCACACAGGAGGATGTTAGCCGAGTCGAGTGGATGTGAGTAAACAGAGAGAGACCTTTGTAAATTCCGGCAAGCCAAGAAGGGCCTCAGTAGATGAAGGTATAAGGGCTGCTGCAGAATGGACGCTGGAAAGCTTGCCTCCGATTAACTATAGCTAGCTACATATATACCCGTGTCCGCATTCCCTGTCAGCTTTGTACTGCACATGTAACAATTTAAAATATCTGTGACTATGCTATGCCTCCACAAACCCGTCATGTTGTTGCAAGACACAAAATAGGTATGCTTTTTATTGCTCGCATTGATAAATATCATTTACTATTTGGAAACACGGCGGGAGCTCGGCTGCCAAGATATCCATCCCGTCGGCACTAGCGCATCCACGCTTCGACGTCATCCGCGGAAGCCCAGACTGTCTCCGCTCCCCGAATGCGTTTTTCACCATCTCCATCACCAAACGGATCTCATGCACACTACACCAAACGCCGCAACCAATGCCCTGAACCTTTCGACTTCCCCGGTCCAGCACAGACTCCTGGATTTAGACTTACACACGGCATCTAAGGGGTCCCGTTGATTGCGCACAATCGATTCCCATCTCCAATCCCCACCTCAAAAACTGGAGTTAGAAATCTAAAAAAGGGAAAAAAGAAAAAAAAGAAAAAAACTCCAACTCCGGCCAACATCCAACCAGTTTAACATATCCGCCTATACCAATTGACATTGTCATAATGCCCAATATAGACAACACTCCCCTGCCGTCATCATTTGATGCGCATCCGTATGTACACCACCTGGATACCTTCCCGCCGCCACCCTCCCTCTGCTGAAGTCCATCATTGATCTAGCTAACCCTCAACAACCTCGCAGAGAGTTCTTCCAAGAGACGAAATGGCAGAAAGTCACCCGCCGCCTTAAAGAAGAGCCTCTCATCCCAATAGGTAAAGAACTTTTTATACCCACCCCATGTTCTAAAATCCCCCCTTCCCCTCAAAAAAACAACAAAGAAAGGAAAAAGAAGAAAAAAGAAAGTCTCCCTAACCAAGACATTAACAACACTCAACTCCAGGCTACGCCGCAACCAGCTATGCACTCTGGCGCGCCTACAAATCCATGAAAGCCCGCGACTCCGTCGAACTGAACCGCATGTTCCGCGCGCGTATCTACGGACACGCCTTTACGCTCTTCGCCATCGTCGCCGGCGGCATCTACTACGGGCAGGAGCGCAGGCAGCGCAAGGAATTCGAGAAGGCGTTGCAGGAGAAGCAGGATCAGGAGAAGCGGGATGCGTGGCTGAGGGAGCTGGAGGTACGGGATAAGGAGGATAAGGATTGGAGGCAGAGACATGCTGCCATGGAGATGGCGGCGAAGGAGGCGGAGAAAAAAATGGGTTAGAAGGAAGATATTATTAGGGGGCATCTTGGGCGGGAAGATGGGATGGATGGATGTTTAGGGCTTGTCTTGCCCGATTGCCTTTTGGGCTTTTGGGCATTCGGGTTTAGGGTTGGAGAGAAGCTGGAATCAACCAGCTATTTTGATAGGTAGGTGGTTGTAGAGGGGGATAGACTGGGCTACGAAAGGTTGTTTGTATCACTGAAAATGTACTGTGGTGGGTGGCCTGGCCTGGTCCGATTTTATCACCATTTTTTGTATTTTTTTTACTACAAACCCCCTCCCCACCCTTCCTTTTTGTTTTTGTCGGGCTTGTCTAGGGGTGATCTAGATTTGTACGATTCTTGTTTCCTTTTTTTCTTTTTTTTTCCCTTGTATATAGGACTCTCGGATACGGTGCTTCAAATAGGAATACATCTCTTCTTTTTATTATTATTAGTACTATTAGTATTACGGTATCTGTACTATACATTTTTCTCTGAGGATCGAGGTACGAATACCCTAGTCGGTATTACATATATAACACAAAGCATCGAGTCAAAATAGATCAATGAACCGTGGTATTCCACCCCTTGCTTCCATGCTTGCGCATATCCCTTTCCACATTTTACACAAGGTGCTTCCCGGTCGCAGCGGTGTAGGTTTGGCGAGTGCAGTTTCATATTCAAACACGATAATCATGCCGCCAGTTCATCGATATATCGCCGCATGGCATCAAACTCCGTTTTCCCGGTCTAGAAAATCAGCATTCAGCTGTTGTATGGGTTCCGATTCCGAAGACGGGACAGTAAGAATGAGGAGAGTGCGGCGCGGGGAGTATAAAGAAAAAACATACCGAGATCAGGTACCTAATATGAGTCTGGCAATTATATCCGGGTGAGGAATTCATATTAGTCCCAACATTTAGCATAACAGCAAATAACGGAAAAAATAAAAAAAATAAAAACGTGAAGGTGCAAATCCCCATCCATACCAGATCTGTAACATATTTATTCCGCTCGAATTCATGACGAGCAAATGAGCGCATTTCATCTCTTGCGCTGGACTTGGGAATCCCTATAATCCACGACGAAGAGTGGGAATGGTTAGGAATCGCCGTGTCTTCGTAGAGGGGGGGGATGCGGGCGTACTGTTTGTAGCTCGCACAATCTCGCGCCAGAGGCTGAGTGCTCGCTTTCGTTGAACGAACTATGTGTGTGGGTAAATTGGGGCTCAAGTTAGCGCAAGCTGGTACTCTCTGCCTTTGTAATTGTGGATGACTATATGATTCCCCACGGGGAGAAAGGGGGGGGGGGGTTAAAGATATATAAAAATAAACCTACATGCTCAAGGCTGATGGTTTGCTTTCTGATTCTGCGCGGCGGCTGTCCAGCAGCTGAGAAAAGGCGAGCTGACCAGCGCATGGATGAATATTGCAGGAATTGCGGATTCCGGTTTCTCCGCCATTCAACTTCGGACTTCGGTATATATCCTGAACTTATACACGCAGTTTACAGACGAATTTCCGTTGTCATATGGAGAAGATTGAGAGCGGCAGAATCCAAAGGCGGTGGCGGAACAGCGTTGGAAACAGGCGCAGATACGCGATTTATCGCGTCCCCTTATCGCAAAATTATGTCATTTCTTATTTGACTTCATCCACTCACTCACGAGAAGGAAAGAATTGACTGAGGCCTGCGCTGACGAGGCTTTCTATGTTTACGGTAGCTATTTGTTGTACCTATCGGTATCTATAGGTAACAGGGAGTGGGCCAATGCTCGGCACGATCAGAGAGGAAGCTATGTCTGTCCTGCGGAGAGTGCGGGACGGCAGAATCGCGAAACCTACAACAGCATTTTCAACCAAGAAGAAGCATGCGCTGGCCACAGAGACTTTAGAAAGGAACGGGATGGAGAAGATCCTCAAAGAAAATGAGAATGGTGTATCGGATAGAGGTAGCAAGGAAGTAGAGCTACGGCGGAGGAAACAAGCGTCGTGTAAGCCATGATCAAACCCTCATACTGCTGTCTGATTTCCATATCTGACACACACCGGCCGGTTTAACCCAGATGAACCAAAGCCTCTAGCAAAAAGACCACAACTTGTTGAAAGCGTGAATGCCCTCCCACTTGAAGAATTTATGAATCGCTATATCCCGCCCCGAATCCGGGACTTCTCGATATCCGTCCCCTGCAAAACGCCCACTATCACCGACCAGGAACGTTACGATACTTATACAATTGAAATACACTCGTCAAGCTCGATACCCAAGACAGATCTCGAGTCATGCTTTTTGCTGGTGAAACTTACCAGCTCCGAGATGTACAAACACTCCACTACAGGCTGGTCACCTGTGAAAAAGAAAAATGAAATGAAACTGCTGGATATGCGCTATATGCTTCTGGTCCGTAGCACCACTCCTGGTAGTCCTCAGCCTCCTCCTCCTACTACGACGAAATCGGAATGTCATAAAATTTTAGACAAGAGGGCACGAACTCCTCAAACGGGCGGGCGGGAGCTGGGGGGCTTTCTGTCGTTCATGGTTACATACGAAGATGAAATTGAAGTCCTATATTGCTACGAGATTCACCTTGCGCCGGAGCTACAGCACAGGGGGCTGGGGAAAATGTTACTTGGATATTATGAGGAGATAGGACGGAACATCGGGTTGCAGAAGACCATGTTGACGGTTTTCAAAGCCAATGGACCTGCCATTCGCTTCTATGAACGGCTAGGATACGGGGAGGATGAGTTTTCTCCCAAACCGATGAAACTTAGGAACGGACATATCAGGGAATACGACTATATGATATTATCTAAGGTCATTGACAACACACAGGCAACAAAACATGACACAAATAATATAGATGTTGTCTGGTGAGTGAAGGATTTCTTTCCATGGTTGTCAGAGGGCTTGCCAGACACGATGTTAGATCTGCTTGGCATATTTCCCTTTCATATCTGGCCGGCTCTTCTCCCACTCATCGCGAAGGACGGCGAATATCGAATCTGCGACGAAGATTGAGAGCCCCAGACTCCAGACTAGGGTTATCGCATAGAAGAAATTGGCATTGCCCGAACCAGCGTATATCCATAAATGGTGGAATATTGGGCCAAGAAGTGTTGCATATAGCAAAGCGGCAACGGCGAAAAACGTATAACGCATTACTGGGGTTCACGTTAGCAAATATGTGCCAAAGCAAGCGAGAAGAATGGGGTGGTACTTACACGGGAAAACATGGCGGTATAGGGGTAGAAGCGCAAAGTAGATGGATACGTCGGAAATGCTTGGGTATGGCTTGAAAATCGCAAATATTCCAAGGATCGTGGTGATCACAAAGAGCGGCTGGGTCCTCATCCTAACGGTGAAGGCTCCAAGGTACGATGCCAGATGTAACCAGAAAACGCCCAGGAAAAATTCTCGGAACGGATCGAAAATCTCAATCAAGAAATACCACCAAAGACCAGCATTGGGCGTCAAATCAGGCACCAGGAGCTGAACCCCATACGTCGCAGATATGAACTCCCATGAATTACCAGTAATGACATAAGACATATAGAGGAGTACCATAACACTCGTGGCAAATAGTAGAAAGTATCTTAGTGCATAGGCGAGAGAACTGCCAGTGAACTTGCCTTGTGATACATTTCGGTCGTAACAGAGCAGAATGAGAGGCGGGTATAGGAGAGCAGGGTAAAGCGATAGATAGGAAGCGAATCCCAGCGCGAACATGGAATTGAAGGTATTACCCGCAACTGCATTCGAAATCGCATATAGGATTGCGGAATTGGTGAAACTGTTGGTCGATCTGCCCAGACATGTCGCGATTACAAACGGATTAAATAGGTACCTAGAGATGTGTTAGAATTCATTTTTGTGTAGTTCCTCCCACCATGAATCTACTATCCCAAACATACCCTGCAGCAATTGATACTCCATCCCATCTAATATGTTTCCGTGGGGACGCGTAAAGTCGAGACACAACGGATTCACCGGAGTTCGATATGCTAATCAAAGCCGCGGCGTTCAAAAGGTCGAGGAAGATGTATACCAGACCGGTGAGGAGAGGATGGCTGGCAGACTGGGGGAGGAGTACAAATATCGGTAGAAGAATCGGGGCCTTGTGCAAGAGTATATTAGATTGTTGCGCCTTGTATTAGGTCCAGACGTTGAGATGTTCAGTATATACCTGGTGAAAGACTCCACCGTCATAGGGGCTGACGTTTCGAGTGTATAGAAAGACACCTTCTTGGACTTTCGAGCGGCCGCAACAAACATCAGCAATCAGCAATGTCTCGCATTTATGAAGGAGCACAGTTTCAACTCACGCCTCTTAAAGCTGCTGACCGGTGTAGAAACTTCCACTCGACCTGTTAGAAGGTCTGGGAGTGTCGGGAAGAGTGTAAATAGAAGAACGCGGAGAGCGATCGCTCCTCCGAACACGCATAGTTTTCTTCTATCGACCGGCATCATGAATAGAGATTGCGAAAGAAGCTCATGCTGCTAGCGCAGTAAACAAAAAGGCCTGGTAATTGGGATAAACGAGCGTTGGCTGCACCAAGAGATCATTCAAATGGTGTTCATATAAATATATCTCCCCACGTATCAACTTCCCATCGCGCGGCTAGCGGCTGTTGACGCACGGGCCACATCGAGCTTTTCTCCGACCCGCACAAGTTTATCTTGGGAGGAAACTTTTTTTTTTCCTCACACGCCTGATATCCAACACTGGAATCCATAAGGCTTTGCTGCAATTTGAGAAAATTCTGATCTGAAAAATGGGGAAAATAAAGAAGAAAGGTATGAAATTCCTATTGTATGGGTATTATGACTGAAGGTGGTTTGCTAACGCTAATTTGTTTATTCTACAGGCACCTCTGGCCAGGCGAAAAATTTCATCACCAGAACTCAGGCAGTGCGCAAGCTGCAGATTTCTCTCCCTGATTTCCGCAGATTGTGTATTTTCAAGGGTGAGAGAAAATCATATCCTTTTTCGTGGTGTGTTTAATTGCATTGTCTGATTCGATTTATACTAGGTATCTATCCCCGTGAACCTCGAAACAAGAAAAAAGCTTCGAAATCCGCTACCCCGAGCACCACCTTCTATTACACAAGAGACATTCAGTATCTTCTTCATGAACCTTTGCTTAAGAAATTCCGGGAACAAAAGACCCTTGCCAAGAAGATTACTAGGGCTCTCGGCCGTGGAGAAGTTGGAAATGCCGCAAGGCTCGAGAAGAATAATGCACCAAAGCTCTCGCTGGATCATATTATCAAAGAACGGTATCCGACATTTATAGATGCACTTCGAGACTTGGATGATGCTTTATCGCTTCTCTTTTTGTTTGCCAATCTCCCCTCGACGACCTCTGTGCCGTCTAAGACTATTGCTCTCTGCCAGCGCCTATGTCATGAGTTCCAACATTACCTGATCGCCACCAATTCTCTCCGAAAATCCTTCCTCTCAATCAAAGGAATATATTATCAAGCTACAATTCAAGGGCAGGATGTAATGTGGCTGGTGCCTTATCGATTTGTGCAGAGAGTTACTGGGGATGTGGACTATCGAATTATGGGCACTTTCGTAGAGTTCTACACTACTCTGCTTGGTTTCGTCAACTATAGACTCTACACTTCGATCGGCTTGGTTTACCCACCGAAGTTTGATAAGTTGAGCGATGAGCGCGGTGCTGAACTCGCAGCCTTCACCTTGGAAGGCCGAAATTTTGGCGAAGCACAAAAGACGATTATGGAGAGTTCTCAGCAACCAAATGGGATCACCGAGAAAGAAGCGCCTGCATCAAAGGACCTTCAGGCTAAGGTCGACAACATACTCGAAAAGACCCAGCTCGATACAGAGCCTACCGAGCAAGCGACCGAAGCCCAAGAGGATAATACCGATGCCATCGACACATTCGAGCCAATTGCACCTGAAGCTGATACCTTACCACAACCACAAATCAGTGGAGATGAAGCCGGCTCGTTATTTGCGCCATTCACCTTCTATATCTCCCGAGAGGCTCCCCGCGCACCTCTTGAGTTCTTGCTACGTTCTTTTGGTTGCAAGCGCATTGGATGGGATAGCGTTCTTGGAGATGGTGCATTTACACATGACGAGCTGGACCCTCGCATAACACACCAAATCGTTGACCGCCCCCAACTTCCTGAGTCTGCACTTCCCCCGTTACCCAAAAATCCCGAAGATGGAACTGAAACCG
>LDEV01001061.1:0-21950 GCA_001014755.1 Blastomyces silverae | reverse complement strand
GGACTAGGGTCCCTGGCCGGACATATATTCAACCTCAATGGGTGTGGGATTGCGTCAACGAAGGAAAGCTTCTGCGACCTGACCTTTATGCCCCTGGCGCTACATTGCCACCACATCTGAGTCCATGGGTCAGACCTTCCAAGGGTGGCTACGACCCGAGAGCTAGCCTTGCTGACCAAGAGGAAGAAGGAGAGGCTGAAAGAGCTGCTGAAGCCGAAGAGTACGATGACGACGAAGACGACGAGAGTGAGGAAGAAGCTACTCAATCAAAACAGAGCAAAAAGTTGCTTGCTACGCTGGCACGTGACTCGGACGAAGAAGACGCGCCTGACGATGCGTTGATTGATGGCGGGATGGACATCGCTATGGCAGAAGACACGGACGAAAGCAGCGAGGATGGCGATGTTGCAGATGAATTCGAAGGATTCGACCAGGACGAAGACATGAGTTCCGAGTCAGAAGACGAAGAAGAGAAAGCTCGCTCGCAACACCAGAAGGAACTGGAAGCCGAGGCTGCTGGCCTTCCATTCTCGGCCGCTAGCCAAGCAGAGAATGGAGCTGCTAAGAGCAAAAAGCAACAAGGGCCTTTAGCTAAGAAACGGGCGGTCCAGAAGAAGAAGGAAGAGGAGGAACTTGAACGTCAAAAGATGATGATGAGTCGCAAGAAGCGCAAGCTGCTCGAAAAGATGGTTTACTCGAATAAGAAGCAGGATGCGGAAGCGGAGAAGTTGAGACAGAAGCGAAGAAAGATTGAGGAGAGTCTTAAGAAGAAGTAAACGAAAAATGTTTTTTGGTTGCGTTTTAATTTATGTAATATGTGGTTTTTGTGGCTCTTTTTTTATGATACCTGAGAATTGGCAAATGTTGAGACTGCCACACCAGGCAACTTGCGTGGATATCGATGGGAACACTTTTTCTGTAGGAGTTTGTTGTTTGGAGTCTGAGCTAAGCTATTTGCAGTTCTACGGATGTACCTAAAATCGCATAGCTAATAAAACGTGTTTTGAATAATCGTCCTAATTGACCATTTGTCCACCCCCTCAAGGCTCGCCGTCATGCATCGGTTTCGGGACATCCGACTCTGCCAAGCCGGCTTGCCGAAAAGTTCCAATCACGTGACAATTTGTCTTCTAGGCGGCGGCTTTGCAACGAGAGAAATGAAACGCGAAACTTCGAGCGACGACTGGTTTCTTCAGTTTACACTGTTTAGCTCTGATATCTAGAGAAGTCAAACACAATAGCGAATAGGAAAAGGCACTCTAGACCTTGTATAACTGGTCTTCGGGCAAGGCTCTTCGTCTTTCTCCGCTCTTTCCTTTCATATGTCTCCACAAAAATCTATCAGTTTTCGCTACTCCAAATATCGGACTCTCTTTGCAACCAGACCGCGAGACATAGCCGATCACGCTGTCTAAACGAGAAATATGGACAGTCACTATTTGCTCTCACCCTCCGAATCCATATCTCACCAGGACATTCTACTTTCTGCATTGAGCTAAGGCGAAAATGTCAATGCTGAGTTCGCAATGGGCGGATTCACAATCCTCACCCCCAAGCCCATCATCATATCAACAAGTTCAGGAAGATCCATCGAATATGCCAGTAGATGCAGATTCTCTGGAATACGAAATGGACATGATTGCTGGGCGACAATTTCTGCAAGTAGAAACTTCTGATGATGGAACTGGCATAACCGAAGGTAGCGATCTCTCACAACAGGACAGCAATTCAAATGCACACGAGGAAGATCAACCAAATGGGGAAGCGGATGCCTACGATTCGTCAGGAGATTCTCCTGTACCCGAAAGATCAAACAGATACCTTGGACCTCCATCAACATGGCGTGCGAAGACGCGACAGGAGAGAAACGAAATAAGTTCTTTAGAAGCACTGCGTGCCAGAGATCTATCCATTCATCTATTCAATGCGTTCGCACTCAAAAGGAGAGCGATGGCAATCAAATCTCGAAAGCCAGAGCAAGATCAAGAGCAACAGTCAAACGAAGAAATGGACGAGTGGCCATCGTCGAAATTCATGCCGACGAAGCAGTGGACTGCATGGCCTCTACCTGCAGACGAGGTACCAAGAGGTGATTCACATGTACCGAAAGACGACTCTGACATCATCTGGAATGTGGCCGGTCCATCCGACGGACGTCCCAGTGCAGAGCTAGAAGAGTGTCTCATGGCCCAGATGTTAAAAACTGCTAAAGAAAGGTTTGAAGCGCGAGCGTGGGACAATCAAAGGCCTCGTACTCGCCAGAGGTTCAAAGGAATGGCTTCTGCGATTGATACGGGGGGTGCCATAAGCACGGGTGTGGAAGAATCTGATGACGATGTTGGCATACCTCCAGAAACTCAATTCCGGCCGGTCGTCCAGGCGGATGATGACAAGTCGAGATCGATCCTCCGGCCAACAGCACGTCACATTCTCAGCGACTTTGATAATATCCTTATGAGCTTACATCACGCCCGACAAGCCTATGTCTCAACTATAGATTTATCTCAAAGCGAACATGAAACAGAAGCTGAGGAGGGGTTAGCTTCGAGGTCCGCGTCAAGATCGCGGGCTATATCGCTCACCAGCATGTCGGGCTCCCGACGAAGAAAACGATCACGCCATTCGTCTATGAGCAGGGACCCTCCCGCTACATCGGACCATGAAGGAAACATGGAGCTATCCGATGCCTCTAATCGTAAATCATCCGTGTCGAATCGCCAACAGACAAGGTCGAGTACTCCTCGGCGCTCCCGCAGCCGATCTCCTGGTTCTAGGGAATCCAAATTGGGCCTACGGGATTGGAGTGATATTGTTGGTATTGCTTCAATGTCTGGGTGGCCAGCATCGGTTGTTATGCGAACGGCGAAGCGCTGCTCCGAACTATTTAAGGAAGATATGGCATTTAGAAAGCTAAACGAAGGCAAACTGGAACTAAACGAAGGGAATGAAAATCGCTTGCCTACGTGGGACTATGTTGAGGAAGAAGGATCGGGGGAGTCTGATTCAGATTTTGAAATTCCTAATACTACCAGCCTTGCCCGGAAACGCGGACAGGGCTATGGTGGGGAGATTTACTGCCCCGTGAAAGGCTGTTCTCGATCGACGAAAGGGTTTTCAAGGACTTGGAACTTAAACCAGCACATAAAAAACAAGCATCCTAGTCTTGCACCTAGAGGTCGTCCAAGCAAATCCGCACCTCTAACTGAGGAATCTGGCTGAGAGACGGAATACTATAGTCCATTCGTGTGACTATCGGAGTTTGAAAACCAAATCAGGCCAACGGAAGACTGAGGGCCACATAATCGCGTTATCTAGACGTATTAAATCCAACGAACCAACGGTATCGGATCTGATACGCCACCCCCCGAAAAGATATCGACGTTTATTAAGCCAGAATTCAAGGTCATGGATAATTGTTGTGAAACGATACGCATTGAGCTTTAATAATTCTTATGCCCCTCTTGATCGCATTGGAGTCCTCACTGCCCCTGAACCTCCCAAACCTCCTCCCCGAGCACTTTCAGCTCCTCATCTAGGATAAGGATATCGGCTTCTACTGATGTTGACGGGTGACGAAGCATCACCCTATCAAACGGCAATCTCAGCGGTGCACCGGTAGTGGCTATCGATCTATCCCCTTGTCTAACAATGTTGACCTCTTGCATGAGTTCGGCAACCCTTCTGTGCGGGTTTGTTCTGGTCGGGCGATCGATGGCCTCCCACCTTCGGATGCCAATCCCCCTTGTCGCCGTTCTTTGAATTGAAATAGTAAGCGCAATCTTCACATCTCCATCTGAATTCTCCAGCCACCAACGCGCATCGGCCTCAATCTGACTCTGCCCCTCTGAATCTGCAATCTCCACAACCATGCTTGGCCATCGATTCGCTCTACCAGCTGGTAGGGTGCGTGGACTATATGAGCAATCTGGTTCCTTGTCTCTCTGTGGGCCGTAGACTCCTGCTCTGCCTTGAAGGCCCAGTTCCCTCTCAAGACCCATTGATCTGAGGATATTTTCTAACAGCCTTTCAAATACCCGACTGGCTCGTTCGTGCGGAAGGTGTACCATTTTGAGGACGAGAATTTTGAGTGGTCTGTGATAGGAGGAAAATGTCTTCTCGATAACACTGCTTTCTGCGAGCTTATGTTCGAGGACGTCCGATGGGACGCCAGAGAAAACAATGAATTGACTTGTAAATTTATCTTGGGTGGCGCCCCTCGCCTTCCCCTTCATTTTGTTATTTTCATCGTCAAGAAGGCCCATGTGAGATTTGATCACCCGCTCCATGTGCTCAATCCCTTGAAACTGATATTCACAAGCTCCCCGGGGGATACCTTCCTCCTGCCCTACAACTGCCTGTCGTCTTCCTTTATTCGACAGGGATTTCTGTATCTCCATACTCATTAAATCCGTGGATGCTGTCAGACAGACTATTGCATTTATCTTTAGAAATTCAGCTGTATGCAGTGTTTTGTTTTTTCATACGGTATTCGTAGAATTGCGTGCTCTCCAGAGCAGAAGCTCGGTTTCGCCTTGGATATGAATGTTGGGCGAGGAACCAAGTATGTTGTAAAGTAATATCTCGAATGTCCTACTTTGCTGTGACGGGTAGCAAGAGAGGAACCAGCGAATATACGGCAAGACAATCACGAAAATTGAAAACGGTGATTTCATACTATTTAGTCCAGGCTGCAGAGCTTATTTTAACTCTTGATCCAGGAACCTTCCTCCTCCTATTTCCACTCGTTAGTAACTTCGACGGGTTAAATCAACAAAAACCGAGAGAGCAGAATGCCAAATCTATTCATGACCGTCATATATTGTCGAGAATCAGGGCCTGAGAGCATTTCAACAAAACCAATATTTCATTGCTGAAGCCCTCTCCACACCAAGCGAGGCCATCAAAGATAACTAACTATAGTCAACAGGCAACCGCCAGGATGAAGGATGACCATAAGAATCAGAGCAAGAAGAGCAAATAATACCCCCAATGCTCCACCTGATTCTCTAACAAGCAAACAGACACCAATTTCGGCTTTGCACCAGCCACTCTCGTATCTATTGTTAGTGGATAGGATTGACGAACAAGCAGTTCCCGCCCACTGGCCATTCGCAATCCGAGAAGTCGGACACCCAAACAGGCAATTCAATCTATGCTCATGAGTCAGGAATATCTCACCATTCATTCATCATCAACAACATGTATCAAACTAAGGATTTTGAAATATTTAAATATGTCCAGAGCTTCGCATTCTTTCTTTGCAGCAAAAGTTGCTTCTGAACTAATGCCATGTAATGTACATTACATACTACTGGGGGTTTAATCAGATAATTATGTCGAATCCAGCAAGAGGCACATTTAGCGCCGCAAGCTCTCCCAGAGGCCGCGGACGCGCACGCGGACGTGGACTCCGGGATGTGAGAGGCTTTGCAGAACGACCTACTCGAGGTCAAGGTCAGGGAATCGTTGCAGAGGGACGTGCGAACGAACGGGCACAACTACGAGCTATCTCCCACGAAACGAAAACAGTCCTCCCGAGTATCCTGGATGCATCCAAGAACAGCACTTTATTAAGGGAAGGCATTCTTTACCAATCTCCCACCGCGCCCCCGCGTCTAGACCAGAACTTGTGTCCCAAGTTCATAGGGACTAAAATTCAGGTCCTCGATGCGGATACCTTTGATGCCAGCATCCGACTGCTCAGTGACAGCAACAGCAACAGCAACAATAATAATAACCAGTCGAGCTCCCCAGTGACAGATGTCGCCGTCTTGAACATGGCTAGTGATTTTGTGCCAGGCGGCGGTTGGCTCAGCGGCGCTCGAGCGCAGGAAGAAGCACTAAGCAGACGCAGCACGCTCACTGCATCTCTTAAACGATCTTTCTACCCGACACCTTCTAATGCCGTGATCTACAGCCCAGCCGTCATTGTATTCAGAAACGGTTTAAAGGACGGCCATGGTTTGATGGATTTGTCGGACCCGGATACCCTCCCTCTTGTTAGCGTTATATCTATGGCAGCACTGCGCCGCCCTGAGGTGATCACCGGCGCCAATTCGCTGTTGGAGTTTGCAAATCCCAACGATCGCGATTGCACCAAGGAGAAAATGCGCGTTATTCTTCGACTCTCTGCGTGGAAGAGGCATCGGAAAGTGGTTTTGGGTGCGCTCGGGTGTGGCGCCTTTAGGAACCCGCCAGAGGAGGTTGCCAGCTGCTGGGCAGAGGTATTTTCGGAGGCTGAGTTCCGCGGGGGTTGGTGGGAGAAGGTGGTGTTTGCTGTGATAGATGAGACGGGTTTAGGGGAGCAGGGCCATGGGAATGTTGGAATATTTTTCAGGAGGTTGGATGGGATTGAGATATGACATGGGTTTCACCTAACTACGGATTACGCTGTATGTACAGCTGGACTGCAGCATGGCAATAATAATACCATTACTACAAGAAATGCAACTCTGATTCTATATATAGCTGAGATGTGCAGATGGGATTTTTTGAGCGTCTCCTTTTTTTAATTATTATTTGCAGAGTTGAAGGGTCAACTTTCCAGTTCTTCTTGCCGTGATCCCCAGCCATCCATCGACTTATTGGTTGCCAATGCCGGGGGGCCCAAAGCCTAAATCGCTCGCCGAGTCTCCAAACCGAACACGCTAGACTAGCGAGTTCCAGTCCCCAGGTTCCCTATAAATTTTCCAAGCTTGAGGCCCAGGTTCCAGCTCTTCACTATGTAATTCCGGTTGTTAGTTTATTATCCTCTACTATGTAGCATCGTTGGGCTGGCATTGATTGGTGATAATCAGTCATCCCTTCTAGTGTCCAGGATAGGGCGAAGAGCAGAACGTAGCAAATCTACCGAGTAATAGCTCCTCAAGTCCAGAATATAATATAGGCATAACATTTGGAATGTGTTATTATAAGTTAATTTGTTAGAAACTCCCCAAGCTGTCCGATATTAGCTCCCGCTTCGGCTCTTTGGCCCCAGCAGTCGGCCCGGCGCCGGCAACCAATTCGCCTATGACGCGGTTCGGCAGCAGCTGGGCTGGGCTCTTTTCCCAACTCCGAAGCCTGTTATTTTCTTATTTTTATTTTTATATTTATTCTTATTCTGATTAAATATTATCATCTATTCTCCTACTATCACTAACCGCTATATATCGACTTCAGTCACTCCTTTCCAGTTTCTGCCCTCAATTGTTGACTCCCAGAAAGATTTCAGTGACACACATTTCCTGCACAAGCAACACGCTCAATCAGCATTACATCATTCGCTGCAGCAGTTAGTTAGCTGGTTACATAGCACCTAAATCCCCGCATTCCCGGCTTCGTGTTGTGCGGAGTGTTCCGAGGCTCTCCTCCCCCTCTTCTTCTGCCCTCCTTTAGAACCCTCGCTTTTCGCTGTTGCTTTCCAAATGAACAAGCTACTTCGTCCCCTCTACAATAACCTGTCTCGACCGAGGTCAAGGTACCCTTTCACGATACCTGTGGTTTCTCCCGTCAGGAGGCTAGCAACTATGCATACTGTGCCACAGGTAAGCATTGGACAACTACAACTAGGGCTTTGGAGGGTTTGAAAACTCGAGAATTAACGTGCTTGTTTTGTCTGTTCATTTTATAGTTGAAAGATAAATCTCTGTTTATCGAGAAATGCTACGTCAATGGTGAATGGGTTGGAGCTCAGTCTGGGCAGACGTTTGAAGTACATGGTACGTGGAAAATATACATGTACAAGGCTCTACAATCGATCGAGTAAACTGACACTCTTCTTTTTTATATAGATCCATCCACGGGGAAACTCATTGGCACATGCCCCGAGTTCTCAGTCCAGGATACCCAGAAAGCCATCGACGCCGCAGCCGCCGCTTTCCCATCTTTCAGAAAAACTTTGGCCCGCGAGAGGGCTCGGATGCTACGGAGATGGTACCAATTGATGATGGACAACGCAGAGGATATCGCCACACTAATCACCTGGGAGAACGGGAAACCCCTTGCAGACGCCAAGGGAGAGACGAACTACGCTGCCAGTTTCTTCGAGTGGTTCAGCGAGGAGGCCCCACGCATTTGTGGTGATACCATCCCATCATCCGTTCCCGGAAATAGGATTATGACCATGAAGGAACCCGTTGGCGTCTGCGGGTTTATCACACCCTGGAACTTCCCTGCCGCCATGATCACGAGAAAAATCGGCCCTGCTCTTGCGGCTGGATGTACCGTCGTAGCCAAGTCCCCCGGCGAGACCCCGTTTACCGCCAATGCGATCGCAGAACTGGCTCATCGCGCCGGAATCCCCAAGGGAGTCGTCAATATTGTCACCGCCGATAAAAACACGCCTGAAATCGGCCTCTGCCTCACCACACACCCGGAGATCCGCAAAGTGTCGTTTACAGGATCCACAAACGTCGGCAAACTCCTCATGAAGCAATCCTCGTCAACGCTAAAGAAACTGTCCTTCGAGCTTGGCGGGAATGCCCCATTCATCGTCTTCGATGATTGCCCAGACCTCGACGCAGCCGTCGCCGGCGCCATCGCCTCTAAATTCCGCAGCTCTGGCCAAACTTGCGTCTGTGCTAATCGCATCTACGTGCAAAAGGGTATCTACGACGAGTTCGCGGCGAAGTTTGCCGAGAAGGTTAAGGGGTTCAAGCTCGGCCACGGATTCTCCGAGGGCGTCACGCACGGTCCCGTCATCCACTCGCGCGCCGTCGACAAAGTGTCAGAGCATGTCCTCGACGCTACTGCCCAGGGCGCAACTGTTGTTGTAGGTGGTCAGAAGGCGCCTGATCTCGGCTCGAATTTCTTCCACCCCACTGTTCTCACGGGGATGACGAAGGATATGAAATTGGCGTCCGAGGAAACATTCGGGCCTGTGGCGGGTCTCTTCGCGTTTGAGACTGAGAAGGAGGTTGTCGACCTTGCCAATAGAGCTGAGGTCGGGTTGGCTGGATACTTCTATAGTAAGGATGTGGGCCGGATTTTCCGTGTTGCTGAGGCGCTGGAGGTCGGCATGGTTGGGGTCAACACGGGTATTATCAGTGATACCGCTTCTCCGTACGTTTTGAACCCCCCCTCTTTTTTTTTCTTAGCTAACTCAACTGCCATTTACAGGTTCGGTGGTATCAAGCAGAGCGGGTTCGGTCGCGAAGGCAGTAAGTACGGTGTAGATGAATTCCTTACCATCAAGACCGTCACTTTCGGCGGTGTTGGAGGGCCCCTTCAGGAATAGCTGTCTTGATAATCCTATTTGCATTGTTCGAATAAAATTTTAAGGATATTTAATTGCTCTCTTTTTTTGCCTTTTTTTGCCTTTTTTGTTCCCTCCTTTGCACTTTCGGGTTGACTTTGTCAATGGATTTCACTTTTTAAATTGGCCAAATATTTTGCTTTTCCTGAGACGTATGTAGAATGATAAATAGGACACTAGTTATCGGATTTTTAAAAACATAAATGAATGCATGATGGTCACTTAGCTCATGTATCAAGCTCTCGAGGTAAGACCGCGAATGAAGAAGTGTCTGCGAAAGATGGGATGACACGGCTTGAGTTGAAGCTTAACGTTACTATAATTAACTAACTTAGCCGGAGAAGCGGTTCCTCATCCCCCCTTACTTACTTAAGTGATGTCATGGAACAGCTATGGGTGGGTGGATGTGCTCGAGATCGTTCGATACTTCAATTTACAACTATTGGTTGTTTAGAATAAATTCAGTGACGAATCAAACTACTAATAAGCCCCTACACATGTGTGATGTGGACAAGGCACTACATATTTACCCATCTCAACATCGTCGTGAACCTAAAGCTTCTTTCTGACTGCATGATATAAACACAAGCCATCCATTGTTTCTGTTCACTTCAACCCCCACCACCTCACTAGATACCAGCTAAGTTCAAACTTGAAGCGAGCGGGAAATAGGAGGATATCTGCATTCACCTCGCCCCTCCATTTGCCAAATATCATGTCGAAAGCAGCGCTTCCGTTCAAGCCGGCCAGCACTCCAGCTGCAGCGCCGCCAAACGCGGGGCAAGGAAATGTATCCCAACCCATTGAAGAAAATGAACCAAGGCCCTCACAGATCAAATTCGTTCGAGCGGCACAAATGAGCCTCTTTGCTGATATCACTAGCTGGCCACCACTGGGGCAGGTTACGTGCTTGAAAAGAACTGGGGATGGGGATAAGGTATGCTATTTAATTACTGCGAGCTCCCCCGCCCCCGCACACCCCGACTACATCTGTACCGTGATGGTTTGATAGTAGCATGTCTTTTGTACTGTAACATGATGCCCCTCTTGGTCTATATATATATATATATATATTTATTTATTTCATCATGATGGGATGTTGGCGCGAATGCCATTATTTCATCTCTATTTGTCGACTAACATTCCATTAGCTCCGGTTTACCGTTTTGCTCCAGTCAAGCCGCTCGCTCCCGGAGCAGACCTGGGAAGCTTCTATCTGGCATAATGTCAATAATAGTGATTCTTGGGAGGCGCTCCCTCTACAAAAGGGATTAGCATCCCAATCTATTCCTCTGTCAGTCGGTCCTGGACCAGGCCCAAATTATCACACCTACAGTTTCTCTCAGGAGCTTGACTTCCCGAAGCACGGCAGACATGCAGCTTTTACTGTGAGATATAGAATTGATGCAAATTCCTCATGGCAGTGGGTGAATGACCAGTTTGGAATGAAAGATGGGGAACTAGTTTTTGAACCTACCAGCTTGCAAATTCTCAAAGGCCTGGATCCGGTGACCCAGCCATCAAAGCTCTTAGCAGAGTGTTTAGATGATCTTAACCCCAATCTCCAGATTGAGGGGCATTCGAGCGAGTCCCCCGGTGCGATTTTATGGAGCGTGACAGGGTCCATTTTATCTGCGGTTGATGACAAGAGCACGTATGAAGAGATAAATTTCGGCCTCCCGAAGGACTTCGTGAGATATTTTGCTCTTGTTCGGATATGGGAACCTTGGTTGGCACCTCGACATGGCTTGAACAAGCTGGCGCTGACGGAGGATGCCATCTCTCTGGCATTTTTGCGCAAGGATGGCACTCACCTCGTTCTCCTTGCAATAAGCGGTGTGGATAATGTCTTGACGGTTTTCAAATCAGGGGAGGACAATGGGCAGGTGGTGACCGCTGTAAAGAATGATAACGTCCATAATTCAACGTATCAAGTCCTAGTTGCCGTGGCGCCTTCGTTCGAGGTCGCAAATTCCGCTGTCATGTATGAGGCGCGAAAAGTCGTGAAAAGGCTTTCTGGGTCTGCTGCACCGGCTTCTTCGCCTACGACGCAAGCGTTAAGTGAGCCAAAATCACCATTGGGAAACGATGTAGTTCTCGTGGAGAATGACCCCCAGATTCAGTGGATGTCTGATTGGTACGACGGCCTAGCTTATTGTACTTGGAACGCTCTGGGTCAGGACCTCACGGAGGAGAATATACTAAAAGCCCTCGATACGCTAAAAGCGAATGGCATTAATATTGTCAACCTTATCATAGATGATAATTGGCAATCGTTGGATAACAAGGGGGTGCCCCAGTTCAAACGCGGATGGATGGAATTTGAAGCGAATAAGGATGGGTTCCCAAATGGATTAAAGCATACAACTAGCAAAATACGTCAGGCGCATCCGAATATCCAACATATTGCGGTCTGGCACGCACTTCTGGGCTACTGGGGAGGCATTTCACCAGACGGGCAGATTGCGAAAGAGTATAAAACCAAGCTTGTCAAGAAACGTGACGGCGTTGCGGGAGGAAGTATGTTGGCCGTCGACCCAGACGATATTCATCGGTTCTACGACGATTTGTACAGATTTCTTCTGGCGGCTGGGGTTGACTCTGTGAAGACAGATGCACAGTTTTTTCTCGACATGCTCCAGGATCCTAAAGATCGGGTCCGGTTCACATCGGCGTACCAGGACGCCTGGTCCATTGCTTCGTTGCGGCATTTTCAGGCCAAAGCAATCAGTTGCATGTCGCAGACCCCGCAAATCATTTTCCATTCGCAGGTACCGACTAATAAGCCACGGGTCCTCTTGAGAAATTCAGATGATTTCTTCCCTGATATCCCCTCATCCCACCCGTGGCACGTATTTTGTAACGCGCATAACGCTCTGTTGACCCAGCATCTCAACGTCATCCCTGATTGGGACATGTTTCAGACTAGCCACCCGTATGCATCCTTCCATGCCGCAGCTAGATGCGTCTCTGGCGGTCCGATATATATCACCGATGTGCCAGGTGAACACGACATCAACGTCATCAACCAGATGACAGCCCGGACGACTGGAGGCAACACGGTTATTCTCCGGCCCAGCGTCCTAGGCCGATCCATTGACGTATATCACAACTACAACGAAGGGAAGATGCTCAGGGTTGGTAGCTATAACGGCTGGGCTAAGACCGGCAGCGGAATCCTGGGTCTCTTCAACATCAGCGCCCAGAAAGTCAGCTCTATAATATCCATTCTTGACTTCCATGGCATCTCGCCCGGTAGTAATGATGAATACATAATTCGCGCTCATTCCACGGGTGCAATCACACGCATAATGAAACCCTCCAGCCAGGACTCTCTAGTCGCCGTATCGCTCCAGACGAAAGGCTGGGAGATTTTAACTGCCTACCCAGTCCGGAGCTTCAAAATACCAAATCGACATGGCAGCAAGGATGCAGGCTCGAATAATAACGACAATACGCCCACACGTGTCGCCATCCTAGGCCTTCTGGGCAAAATGACAGGCGTCGCTGCGATTATCAGCTCGGATGTTTTCCTTACTCCTAACGGCCGGCTCAAGTTTGATGTTACTCTCAAGGCTTTGGGAACGCTAGGCATTTATATTTCCGACATTGACACTCGCACCATAGCAAAAGATTTCATGGTCATGCTTTCGGGGCGAGCGGTACCAATGCACACCGTTCAGATGCAGCCTGCGGCAGATGGTGGCCAGAAGGTGGTTGCAATTGATGTTGCAGCAGCGTGGAAGGAGATGGGCTTGGTTAGCGGTTGGAGTAACGAGGTCGTGGTTCAGATTTTCATGGGGTAATTCCCATTTGCCATTCATTTCCCTTTCTTGACTGTTTTGCATTGGCTACCAGGTTTATTTTCCCAGGTAGCATCTTCACCACTCAATTTTCGTGGGTCGAGCTAGATTTTGGAAGTTGGCCTATTCCCTTAGGACCTTGCCTGGAATGACAGGGCCCTCAATGTGATTATAAAACGATTCCTCGAAATGCAAGAGCCTTGGGCCGTGGCACTGTCGTGTTTATGCCATTTTTCTTTCGTAAATAGTAGGCTTAACTGGAACAAAAACTACGGTATGCCTAACCTTCAACTAAATATTTCGTAGCTCGCGCTTAATAAACGCGAAAGGCTTCTCCCGTCATGGCGGATTATTATTTATCCGATAGTTATCTTTTCGTGCTCGCTGATTGGCTCCGTCACATCGAAAAAAGTTCCGGCAACCTTCGACTTTAGAGGAACTCATTCTCCGCAGGATATCAAACCGGGTTGTACACGCTCATTGATACAAGGGGAAGAGTTTAGCTAGCTGGGCAATTTTCAGGCGCCTGGTTCTGAGCTTCATCCGCCATTTTCCGGCCAATAATGGCGCAACTACGCCCCTCTCCTACCTGCACCCGCTCCCCGGCCGTAATACTTCTCAGATCGCAGTCTACCAATGCGGGACTCATGTCGCTACTACGGACAAGACGCCCTGGCATTGCAGCAGCGTCTCTTCTTCAGAAACGAAATGTAACGATGCAACATCTCCGGCGATTGAGGGAGGGGGAGGAGACTTGGAAAAACTTTGCGGAGGAGATCAAGGCTGGGAAGAGGAAGAGCTTTTTGGAGCTTATGGAGGAGCGCGGGTTGGTTAACCAGGTTATCGGGTATGTCAGATGGTCCTTATTTTTGGATGAGATATCGGTGCTTTTGATTTGATTTTTTATTCTTCCGTTTTCCGAACGGCTGGAGGCACAGAGAAAGTAGTCCGCTAACGTCGCTTGAATGTAGTGATCGTGATGCGTTGAATAAGATGTGGACGGAGAGACGGGTGGGTGTATACGCTGGTGTTGATCCTACGGCTCCGTCTCTACATATTGGACACATGCTTCCTTTTATGGTCCTAGCATGGGCTTATGTGCATGGCATTAGAGCAGTTTTTCTGGTGAGCGCACTCTACTTCTAACCTGCTTATGCTGCTTGGGCCACTAGAGCGCTATGGAATATTTGAATATATATACTAATCCAACTCAACAGCTAGGTGGATCTACAGGTCAAATTGGCGACCCTACCGACCGATTAGCCCCTCGAGCGAAAGTGGCCGCCGTCACGCGCAAAGAGAACATGGCGAACATGCACCTCCAGCTTAAAAAACTTGGGATGTCCATTGAGAGATATGGAGCCAAACATGGATACCAATCCGAATGGATATGGAGACGAGCAGTCGTAAATAACAATACGTGGTGGCTCAAGGAACCGTTCTTCGAGGTCATGAAGACAATGGGAGAAGTTGTGCGATTAGGACCGATGCTTGGGCGCGATACGTGAGTGGAGTCTTTCCACACGATGATTTAAGCGCCGTTTTCAAGATTCCTCCTGGGCCAGGGGTGACTAACACAGAATGACTTGCAGCGTGAAAAATCGATTACAGAGTGGCAAAGGCATGGCGCTTTCGGAATTCGTTTATCCACTCCTGCAAGCATGGGATTGGTGGCAGCTCATCCAACAACAGAATATCCTAGTACAGGTTGGCGGGTCCGACCAAGCTGGAAATATTCAATTCGGGATGGATGCTACGAAACCCCTTATGAAAGCGAACGATGAATATTGGCGAAAGCATGCCCCACAGGCTGAAGACCGCAAATTATTGGAGCCTATGGGTTTCACCACCCCGCTTCTTACGACTGCCTCCGGTCAGAAATTTGGAAAGTCAGCCGGGAATGCGGTCTGGCTTGATCAAGACATGACCTCGAGCTTTGATCTCTATCAGGTACGAGACCTATTGCGGCTCATTCACAATCGGGGTTCTGTCAAACCACGAAAGGCTAATTTGTTGTAGTTCTTCTTGCGAGTCACTGATGAGAATGTTGAACAATATTTGAAATACTTTACATTCCTCCCCATACCAGCCATCAAAGACCTCATGGAGCAACACATGCAGGATCCATCTAAGAGAATCGCACAGCACAAACTCGCCTCTGAATTTGTCGAGCTTATCCGAGGGCCCGTCGAGGCTGCCCAGGCCGAGAAAGATCATCGCAGCATTTTTGGCGGTAAAGCTCCAACTAGTGGTGAGCTGGAGGCCCGGCCAAAACGTGATCTCAATCTTTCAGAGACCAGTCCCTTCAATGCACCGTCTCCGCATATCACTCTTCCCCGGTCACTAGTCGTTGGTCAATTCTTCCACAAGGTTCTATGGTCAGCAGGCATGGCACCATCAAAAGCGGAAGCGTTCCGACTTATCGTCAACAATGGTGCGGCAGTCGCGTCGAGATCTGACTCGCACGCTGTCATGGATGATAAATTGTCTTATGTTCCGATCAAAACTTGGGACAAAGATATGACAGAGAAATTCATCATTGATGATTCAATGATGATTCTCAAAGTTGGAAAGTGGAAAGTTAAGATTATTAAGATTGTGAGCGATGAAGAATTTGAAAAACTTGGACTGGACGCTCCGGGATGGAAGGCGGAGGAAAATGAAGCTTCTGAGAAAGAAGCAGACACTGAGAAAGAAGCAGACAAGGCGAGCACGGAGCAGAAGGGCTCCAGCTGAGATGCGAGTTTTCTCCTTACGGTTTCCTAAGTTTGGTCTCTTCTGTGGCGTTCAAAGCGATTTTGCTCTGCTGTATGTGTAGATATACCTGTACTTTTACGGCCTCCCTTTTGTGCCAATCTTTGTGTTTTCCTAGAGCTGTACATTAAATTAGATGTTCGATTCCCCTTTTCATTTGCATCCCTTTGGCATGTTCCCGAACCTACTAGCATACCCCTCATCCCCGTTGGATCTATACATGCGCGCATACTTCTGGATATGGCAAATATGGCAGCACACATTACACGCAATCTCAACCCTACCTTTACCAATACAATTAGCCCACTCGATGAATTAAAATCAAAAAACAGTTCTCAAATACTAAAAAAATATCTTGATGCACATGAGCCTCTAAGTGTGCAAAGATGTTGCAGAGCTAAGCTCAAAACAGCAAGCTCACAGCAAATTCTATGACTTATTAATAAGAATATAGAACTGTAAAAATATTAAAGATTCATTTTTCAGTGTAAAAGTATTAGTTAACTAAGTAAAAAAAACAGTTATTCAGCTTCTAATTATTAAGAATAATTTAAGTGATATTAAGAAGATTTATAACAGCTGTGAATTTAATCTTCAAGACTGTATTTTTCTTTTATAAAGTCTCATTTTTAATATTAAGAAATAGTATCTTTATATTATAATTATTAACTGATTTAATAATATTCATCTGCTGCTCAATAATCTATTTTTTAAAGATTATAATCTCTATATTCTCAGCTATAGAGTACTTTTTATTCAGACTTTTCTTCTTAACTTTTTTTATACTTCTCTAGTTATTTTCTTATACTTAAACATTCTTCTTACTAATATTGACTATGTATTACTATTAGTTAATTGTATTGAAATTGATATATTTTATATTAAAAAATAACTCACTTCTATAATAGAAATAGTAACTCTTAGTGTTATTATAGTAATAAGCAGTATATACTTTATAACACTGATTGAGAATACTGATATAAAGAGTAAAGAGATCTTCTTCTCTAATATAGTAAATATAAAAATCTATAAAAACAGTATTATATAATTATAGAAAAAGAGTTTTATAATTTATATTATTCTTTATATTAATCTGATAATCTTCTTATAAGACTGACTCTTAAATATAGAGTAATTTTAAAAGAGTCTGTAGTTTCTTTAACAGCTTATCAGATATTTTTTCAGTCAGATAAGTTAATAGTTAATTTAATTATCTAAAATTAGTAGATATAACAGAGATAGAGATAGATACAGAAATAGAGATAGAGATAGATATAAATACAGAATTAGATGTAGAATTAGTAATAGAAATAGAAGTAGATACAGAACTAATAATAAAGATAAGTGTAAATATAAGAATAGAATTAAGAAAAAAGTTAATAATTAATAGCTGAGTATTCTGTACAGAATTCTCATTAACTACTAACTATTAGAAATTAATTTTCATTATTTTAAGAATCTCACTTATAATAAATATACTTGAGAGTGTTATTTTCAGTTATAGTGATAGTGTTAACAGTTCTTTGAACTTCTGATAAATTAATAGAAGTAAATAATATAATTTTTTTAAAAAACAGCTGATGAATAATATAGTGAAAGATTATAAAAGATTGAAGATTGAAAATAAGAAATAAAATAGATTTTTAAAAAATGAACACTGTGAGATTTATTTATTTATAGTTAAAAATATATTAATAGTTATAAAAATTCAATCTTCTCTATTATATAATATAACACAGACTGTAATAATATAAAGAGAAAATTCTCAATCTCTTAGTTTAATACAGTATTAATCTGAGTTATAAAAATTTATATCTGATTAATTTCAATATCTTCTGTAAATTACTAACTATTTATTCTTAGATTCAGTGATTATAGTAGAGTTGACAGTAATAGATTTATTAAACTTAATAGTTAAAATGAGTGAATCTGTAAATAAAATAGATAAAGAGAATGATAGAACTGAGAATGAAGAACTTATAGTAATAAATAATAAGTGAATAAATAAATTAAATATGAACTGTGAAAAAGAAAGAATAAACAGCAGATAAATCTATTTTATATAGAATATAGATTAGTAAAGATCTATAAAAAGAAAAGAAATATAATTTAGTTATTTATTAACTTTAATATTTTATATAATCAATCTTCTATATCTGTATATTTCTATTAACTATACTATTAGATTGATAAAATCTAGAGTAATTAAATAATTTTTTGAAAAGAAGATCTTGAAATATTTTAACTTATAAAATAATAATATATATAAGACTGATCTGAAATTCAGTTTTAGAAATATTAAGAACTATCTAATTAAGAAATAATTCTTAAGATTTGTGAATAGTAATAATATAGATAACTGTTATAGAGAACTGCATGTAACTGTAAGATTAATTAATATAAGAAAGATTATAACAGCTGTAAAAAATAGATATAAGTTTAAAATTATTTTATTTCAAATATGCAGAGCTGTTATATTTATTGAAATTAATTAACAGAGTAAATGAAGAATTTTAATAGAGATTTTCAATATCTAAGCTTTATACAATATTATAAAGAGTTTCAAGAGTATTATTAATAAAATTACAGTTTATTTAAATATTTTATAAAAGTATAATTTAATAGCTGATAAAGAGATAAAAATTCTGATAAAAATTATTAATTTTATCTGAATCTAACTGAGTAGTGTCTGTATCAATATTTATAATCTGAATATTAATAACAGATTTTTTATAACTTTAAATTGTATTATTATTATAGATATGAATATAATACTTCTTTATATAAATGTGAATTACATTCTCAAAGACTAAGATTTTATAAGAAATAAGAGTCTGTATATATTATAAAAGAAACTTTTAATCACTCAGAGTTAACTGATTAAACTGAAGATTTTTTAAGATTTTATAAAACTGATAAATAATAATATTCTCACTCACTTAATATTGAATTATGATAAGTTGAATAATTTTATTAAAAGTCAGATAGATTTAATATCTCTATATATTCTCTTTATAGTTAATACAGCTGTTATAATAGAGTGAAATCTGAAAAATAGAGAGTAATTAATAGAAATCTTTACTGAGAATGATACTGAGATTATTAAAATAAGCATTTTTATGAGAGAATATATAGTGATAAATCTAATTAATTTATAAAAATTACTATAAACTAATCATTGACTTTTTATTAATTAAAAGATAGTAAATCTTCTTAAAAAGAGTCTATAAAGATTGAAGATTTTAAGAGTTGAGAGATTTATATAGTATATTCATATATATAGAGAGCTGAAATAATAAATATAAAGTTTAAATGTTAATAAAGTGAGTAGTTATATCAGTTAATATAGTTTGAATAATTAAAGTTAAGAGATCTTAAGTCTCTGTGAGATTTTAAAGAGTTATAGATAAAGTTATAATAAAATAAGTTTTATCAGTACTATCTTTATTATCTAGATTAATTAGTAAAGAATCTGATAATTTATCATTAAAAATCTCAGTATAATAATAGAGAATGATATTATAAAGAAGATATTAATTTAGTTCTAGACTGTTAAGTGAATTATATTTATAAAGAGTAGTGTCTGTGAGAAAATCAGTCTTTATATTATTTTAAAATTCAGTGTCAAGATTCATATAAGTGTTAATATAAGAGATTTAATTATAGTTAAAATCTAAAAACTGATGATCAAACTGCTTATAATTTTAAATATTAATAAGATTATTATCATTACACTGAGAATTCTGATAAATAAGTAAGATTTAAAAGAGATTAAACTCTCTCTTTTTATATTTATTATCTTCAAACTCAGATTTTGATTCTGAGATATCTTCATTATAGATATTAACTGAGTGATTATAAGAAAAATGACAGTAATTAAAGACTTCTGTAAATAATAGTTAAAAAGTGAGAAGATCAACAATCTTTAGATCTTCAATATAATAGAAAGAGTGATGTAAAAGAAGCTTGATATAAGTGTAGTTTTTAGAGTCTGTTTCAAAGTAATAAATAGAAAAGTAAATTAAGACTCAGAGTTTTACACAGAAATATCTCTGAATTTAATAATTATAAAAAAACTTTCTAAGAAATTTAAAAAATGAAAGATCTTTAAATTCAGATGACTGTTACTTATATTTTATTAAAATAGATAAATCATATTATAATTTATCAGATTTAAGAATATAAATATAATATTATTAAAATTCAGACTGATAATTAACTGCAATTAATTTATAAAAACTGATTTATAAGAGAAGATTTAAAAGAAGATGATAAATCTTCTGAGCAGATTAATTATACTTATTAATAAGTTAATTTATAAGTTTAATAACTGTAGAAAGCAGTGAGTGATTAGAACTAACTTTTTATTATACTTATACATCTATAAAACTCTATAGTAATACTGAATAAAAGATTATTTCTCTTTATCTGAATCTATATATTTAATAATTATACAGAACTCAGAACTTCTATAATATTATATATTTATTAATTATTAATATAAGAAATTTATTTAAGATATCACTGTGAAGCTGTCTGAGCTTCTTCTATAAAAAGATATAGAGAAGATTCTAGAAGAATTTCAGAATACTCAGTTATTAAAAATAGAGATAAATTATTATCTGTTTATCTATATAGCTAGATACTGACTTCTCTTATTCAAGAAGTCAGTGATTTATTTCTAATTTAATAAAGCTACTATCTTTATTATATAAATCTCTTAGTAAATTAAGTACTTAAGATATTTCTTTATCTTATAACAGTAGACTTACTACTATTTTAAACTATATAGTTAAGTCTACTTACTTAACTTTCTTTTATATTTTATCTCTCTATATATATACACTGAAGAGTCTCTATTTTAGTACTATATCTATAACAGTTTGAATCACTCTCTCTAACTATAAGTTTAAAGTAGCTAAATAAGAATAACTGTAATAATATTTTAAATATACACAGAAATTAACTCAACTCTACTCTTGAAAGAAGAGTTAAATATATCAACTTTCAGAGTGTATATACTATAATAAGATTTAGAAAGCTTCAGTCTATTTATATAGTTAATTTTTAATTTTTAAATTATTTTATCATCATCACAGTCTCTACACACTTATATATATTAAAATAAAAAGAGAATAAATATAATAGATCTTTTAAAATATAAGAGTAAATTACTTACTGAATATTATAATTTTACTTATATATTTAAATAGAAATATCATCTCAATCTGTAGAAGTTTAATACTTATAAAATAAGAATTATATATACTATTAATCTTCTTGATAGTATTTCAGTGACTATTTAAACTACTTAAGAGTAAAAGCTTGAATATATTAATAATAAAATAACTTGAGAAGAATTTAAAAAATATCTTCTAAATCAAATTGAAGATCACTGTAACTATAACTTTATAATAACACAGCAGTTTAACTATTTTTATCAGAAAAAAAATGAGAATTCTGCTGATTTTAATATAAAGTTTAAAGAGTATTGAGAAGAGCTTTTAACTGATTTAAATTAATTAAAGACACAGTTATATTTAGTAAAACTAAATATAAAAATATATTTTATAATATATTAATATCAAAGTCTATCAATTAACTGAATTAAGCTTATAAATCTAGCTTTCTGAATTTATCAGTAATTATAATCACTGAAAAAGAAGAATAAAAGACTCATCTTCAATTTATTAAATATAAAATCTAAACAGTATTATAACAGCATCAGTGTGAAGAATAATAGAAAGATTATAAAATACTCTAATTTCTTCATCACTTTAAAAGAATATTAATATAAATAAGATGAGAATCTTTATTTTATCTATAAAATTAAAGATTACTTTACTAGTGATTACTCAAAGATTAAGTTTAACAGAAACTATAAAGATATCTTATTAAAATTGAAGTCTGCATTAACTACTTCTCTTTTAATAAATATATCTATTAAAAAGAATGATAAGTTAGAGAAAGAAAGTCAATCTTAAAATGAATAATTATATCAGTGTCTCTGAGTTTATATTATACTGAAATTAAATATCTCTGAGAGAACAGTGTCTGTGAGATGTTTTATTAACTCTGAAGTGAATGTTAACTTCATATCTCATTTCTTTATACTTTTAAAGAGTTGAAAAAAGATAGATCTGTCAGACTATATTAAG
>LDEV01001059.1:351-19719 GCA_001014755.1 Blastomyces silverae | reverse complement strand
GGTCGTCGTTCGAGCTCTGGGACTCGAGCCGACGGTCGTAGGTGACCTTGACGGCGCTCATGTGCAGAGATACCTACAGTGGATGCAAGGGGCCATGTTCGCCAATGTCGGGTTGCGCTCGAGCATTTGGACGACTGTGCGCGTGGCCGCTAGCTTTTTGCTTCTGTTGATATCGTATGGGGTGTTGGCGGTTATAGAAATATATTCCAAACGCAGCTCGCTAGGTTGCCCATACCCCGTGTTTGCAGTTACTTGGTGCATCGCTGGTGTATTCCCGGCATTTGTACATGCCCTGTTTGCGATGCGACGGACAGAGGGCAAGGGCGGGTCTGATTCGTTGACAACTGGAAGTGTCTCCGCGGTGCAAGGTGCAGATGAAGCTTGGCCAGTCCAGCTGGCTTGGGGCATCTACTATGTCGCCGGTACCCTCGTATTCACCTCGATAATGGCGGTGACGGTTGTCGAGCTTACCGTATGGGTGTTTGTGCAGATTGCAGTGACGGCGGGTAGCAAGATGTTTGCTCTATATCTGTGCCTGTTGCTGCGGAACCCCGCCCCTGCCGCACGCCAAATCCGGAGCGATGAAGAGTGATTTTTGGGTCGGCTTATGGATGTTAGAGGCTGCAAGATCACGATCCAAGGTCGCACAGATGAATTTTCCCTGCTCGCCAAGTTTCTGCGTACATTTTCGAATCACCAAGCAACTCTTCATGGATGCCATCAGTCCTCGTCTTTAATCAAAATCCGGCCACTCGACCCTGACGAGACCCGACACATATACACGCCATTGGCATTAGCCTTGTTCAAATTTTAGCGCCTGTTTTATTTTTAATTTTTTTTTGGGGGGGTAGGGGGTGGGGGAGAATACCGGAGTTTTATTTTGTGTACGGAGTACCTGATGACGAGATGGTTATTTTGAGGTTAAGCTTGCTGCCAGTCTACTTGTTCTTCTATTCAAACTGGACCACACCTTTTCACCTTCCGATGTCACTTGAGCCTTTACGCGTGACGAACGATAGATACCTAGCTATCCTTGTAATTAAATGATTACTTACTTCGTAAATCCCTTTTAGTGAAGTGTTTGTAGAAAACACTCCCGCTCCTATGTCTAAACTGAAGAACAATGTTATGTACTGTACATGTGAACTAATACTCATTTCATTCTTATTTTCAAACTATAGGCTACTGCTATAATCTATTGATATACAAAGGAAGGGATGGCCTGAACAAAGGGGTTGAAAGAGCCATCACGCAACGATTTTCCGCCATCTTGCCCATGAGTTTTTTAGGCCGTCGTACCGATCGAGATGGAGGGCTCTAGAAGAAAAAAAAAATCATTAAAGAACAGGAAACGTGCAATGTAGCAAGGGAGGTAACAGTTAAAGAAAGCGCTATATCAATGAATGCACTGCTGATGTAAGTGTGAATAATATGCATATCAATAGTTAATGCAAGGACATTGAACTCGTTAGCTATGTATGTCGTGACTTCGGTCCCATTGTTGTTGTTGTTGTTGCTCGCTGTCGAAATAGGGCCCTTTTTTAGAGTTTTTTAAGGTTGGTGAAAGTGTTTTTAGCTCCCGGACACGATCCTGAGTTTCGCCCGAGCTTGGCCTACCCCAACTAGTTGAACTTGGAACTATGGAATAGTTTATAATTAAGGATAGTGACAAACACGTAAGTTATGTCACTTAACTCGAGATGCCTGATATATTGATATACCTTTCTCATTTTCTCAATTCAACCTAAATGTACTGATTGTACACTACCTAGCATATGTTTTGGTGCCATGACTTACAGATAATCCACAGGAACGACAAAGGAAGTCAAGATTGCAGAACAAGGGTATAAAAGCTGCATATTTATATACAGATAGATACATACAGACGTGAATGTATGTAGTAAATACAGCATATGTGCAAGTTTTGACAGAGAAAGAGGATGAAAACGGCAGGCATAAGAGAGTGTGTACTGCTTATACCACCGCCCAGGAACCTCGTACATTCGTACTCCAAGCGCCGACCCATTCAATTCCCAAAACATCGATTCATCAAAGAGAGATTCCATCATCAGCTAACAGATCGTATTTCTGCACTCGCACTATCAACGTCTTCTTCATCAATATCTCCTTTATTCCCATCTGCCGTATGTATATATACATCAGTGGTTCTCATTATGGCTGGAAACCCCGAAGGCGCAGCAGCAAGGATAGCATCTCGCTGGCTCCCGTTTTTAGAACCGGAGAACCTCGAGGCGCTGACTTCGACTTTATAATGGCTTGAGGGGTATCTAGTGATATGCTGTTGTTCTGGGTCTGAGTGCTCGGTGTTGACGCTACTGGTGTGGTGACGATAGAGGGTTGATCGGCTGTGTCTTCGTAGGGGAGTTGGACCCATTGGAATAGGGTTGTCGGTTGAAATGTGTTCCTGAGTGTCGGGGTTGTTTGTCGGCCATTTAGGAGTCTTAAATGTCTTGGACATAAACGTGGCGATGATTGTGAATATTGGGTTTAAAGTGGGTAGAGAAGCCGCTAGAATCCCAATTTGAAGTTCGATGCTGGAGGGAGAAAATGGTTGATTAGTTTGGTTGTATGTTACCCTTTGAGTTATTTGTAAGAGAAGTAACGGTAAAGAGTGGCTTTGGGGTACAGATACTGCGAGGTCGGTCATACTTAGTCCAAAGGGTGTAATCGCTTTCGCTAATGGCCTTTCAGCTGATGCTTTTTTCCAGAGATAGGGGAGGGCGTAGCATAAACTCACCGCCACGAACTGGGAGTTGTGAGAACATGCGCTCGACGAACAATTTTTATAATGGCAGCGCTGCATGCTCTACATCGAATAAATTAGAGTTCCAGAGATACCGAGAGTAGTGACTAATGAAACGGACGATATTTTACTTACATATATGCAAGAGTAACGATTCCCATCAACGCCACTCGCGAATATCTGCTGGCGTTTGAATCGTAGTAGAGAGGAAGAGGTAAGGTCGATAATATAAGATCGATTATTGCGTTCAGAGCTGTTGCGGCATTAGCTCCGAAAACCTTCGTAAGACTTTTTGAATATTACATACAATCAGTGACCAGGCCGATGGTAACGTAGGATTTAAGCGAAAGGCAACGGGAACTGGATTGGAGACCAGCGTCCCAGAGGGCAGCAGCTGGAACGCATTGAAAAATAACCATGCCTGTCGTAAAGACCATGAAGGCCAGGACGAACGCTTGAGCAAGACTTAGTTAGCTACCTCTTGTTATATATATTCTGATATATAACCTTTTGAGGCAGTAATACTCACCAATCATCCCTTTAGTTGAATTCCGAATCATGACTCCGCTTGTTGTCCGAAGTATAAAACAACCGAAAGATATTTTCACTGCGTTTATTCCAAGTAGATCAAATATTTCATGGACATATCCTATTTTCGCCAAATATTCGCGGTTTTCAGAGCTAAGGAGCAAAATATAGCGTCCCAAGCCATTGTACGACTCTGCTACGAAGCAAGCGAGGACGATAATCGAACATATCTGAATCAGGATGTTAGTGAGCCGGCCCGAACATTAAGGGGTGGGTTTGAGTCTCACTGTGGCAAACACTATGAGAAAGTCATCATGCCAGAAATGCTTCTCGATCCGACCTCGGCAGTAACATCGCAAGACTACTACAAGGATAGATAACGCAGCGAGACACCCCGACAGACCGAGAATCAACGGTGCACGACCTTCATCCACGGGTGGATATGCTGACGAGAAATTAGTTACCCCGGTATCATTTTCGACCGTGAGTGTTAGCAGCGACATTATATCGTCAAATACCACATCCTCGAAGCGATATTCCCACTTTGAAAAAGCAAGATACCATTTTGGTGATTATTTGAAGAAGAAAAAGGCCAGGAATTTGGCCGTTCTTCTGGTGTCCTTATGAGAACCAAGCCTGTTAAAAAGCGTTTGTCCCACGCGATCCCGCCTGCATTGGAGTGTGGGCCGAGCCTGATGGCTCTCGAGGACCATCCTGCAAAAGAAAGAGTGCCACAGCCCTTTGTTGGTGTAGATCACCTTCCCGTCAGCTAATCAGGGACCTCCATTTCTATCGAGTTTTCAGCAGAACGTGGGAAAGCGAATGGGAGGAGTGTCCTCTGAAAAGAGTGTGACATCCAGCCGGTCTTATCACAGAACGTGGCTGTTTGTCTTTCTCTGAACTGACCCGAAGGTAACCAGCATGGCAGCAGCTGAGTCGATGGCGAGAATCGTATCGACAAATTTGTTCCCACGTGGAATGCAGCAACGACTGTATGCTCCCTTTCACTGCTGCAGCTTTCAACCCATTTCCTGGCGAACGAAAATGCAAGAGAACCCTGGGTAGAGTCCAGCTGCTGCAAATGGAAAATGGACAAATATTCAATTATGCCAAAAAAAGGGGCGGTGGGAAGATAATGAGCCGCAGAGGCCAAAGACTTGAACTTCAAGCCTCATTGATAGTTCTAGCATTTAATCAGGTCGTCCATAAATAGCTTAACTTTGCAGTCTCGTAGCTGCGCTTCAATGGCATTATGATGGGTATGAATTATTCGAAAGACTGACTGCAATCTGGAGGCAGTCCGGGAACCTGAGAAAAGATGGCGCTCCGATGGCTCTTGCGCAAACCAGTCAAGGCAAAGCCACGCTTGCGCGGCATGCATGTGCTGAACCGATGAATAATGGAGAACGTAGATCGGGGATCGGGGATTGATATGTCACATTTCCTGATCTCTAGGTCAAACGGCATTGGCTCCTTAGCCATGCAAACCCATCTGAGAAAACATCGCCCAACCACATTAAGTTTGGGCCCAAATTTGTGATCGCCCCCATTTCGGGAACGCAAAAGTTTATTTATTTAACAAGGGAGGACAGCCGCGGGCCCCCAGCGCAGCGTAGTTCACAATATCGCGGTAAAAACGAGCATGGCACGGAAAAGCACCTTTATAACCTTACATCGAGAATTTTTGAACCCTGGTGAATTCGGGCACCTGCGTATTTTACTATTTGTCAAGCAGGTGGAAGCAGTAACCCACGCAACGGCAATCGAATGCATGTCAAATCAAACATCCAATGTTTTGCCCAACTTGGAGCTTTCCCTGGCAAGCTCGACAAGCCGGATGACATCGCTTGCCTGTGAAGGGCTTACTGGCACATCTCCTTCACCGGCTAACGCCTTTGCGAATTTGCGGTAGAACTCTGCATATGTGGGAGGCTCAATAGTGGGAAATGCCTCGCTATTCAATGCACCGTTATTGTAGCGTGTAAGGATACCTTTCCTTAATGAATCCAAGATTAGCGGGCTGGTAGTTACCGAGGGGGAAAGTGTCCCAGTTTGAATCCTCACCGTATCTATCATTAGGCTCCTCGCCGTAGCCTTGGTCGCCTGGTCTAAGTCCGGTTTTTAGTTGCTCTTCTTGGATGTCCAGGTGGTACTGGTAGTAAATTAGCTTTATCGTGCCCCTTTCGGTCGGTACTCTAGCCAAGGGCAGAAGCGGAGAGGATTTACTGTACTTTTTTAAAGCTGCCCTTATCTCCTCGAACCCAGAATCTTAACTGCTTCTCTTCAGGGCTGATTACCGTTCCCTTTACAGTAGCTAAGATATGATCATAGTGGAGAAGCAACGTGAACGAATCTTCGTACCCGGACTCATTGCTCTCCCTCTGGGAGCCAATAAAGCCGGTTACTTTCTTTGGAAGGCCAAACAAATGGACAACCTGATCAATAAGATGAGTCCCCAGATCATATAGGGCGCTACTTCCAGGTATCGTTTTAGTTTTCCAACTGCCAGTCGCGGGCATCTCAGGGCGATGGCGATCGAAATGAGTCTCAAATTCAGCAACTCGGCCAAGGACGCCGCTTTTTACCAATTTTGAGATTGTAGCAAAGTCAGCATCCCACCTACGGTCTATGGAAGTTCAAGTTAGAGTTTATTTTGTGCCAAATGGTAGATATGCGGGGATATACGCAGTTCCACATCCGGTCTCTCAATACTTACTTTGATACACAGAAATCAAGCGATTTTGCTTCTTTGATATCGCGACCAGTTCATCCGCTTCCGGATGAGTGGGCGTAAACGGCTTCTCCACGATAACTATAAAATAGCGAAGAGAAGGACCGCTTGGGTTAGCATATATATATACATATATATAACAGGAGACACGCTCGCTGCTGGCATACCGTGCTTTCCAGCTTCCAACGCCAATTTAGCAAGGCCAAAATGCGTATCCGGAGTAGTCGTCACGACCACCACATCAACTGCAGCATCTTTGACCATCTCTTCCGCCGATCTATAGCTCTTGATGCCCGGATGGTCCTTCTCCGCGTCATCATCTGATTTAGGCGTTCTTTGCACGACAGCGTACAAATTGAATTCCGGCACAGCGCTGATGAAGGGGATATGGAAGATCTTGGCGCTCAAGCCGTATCCGATGATGCCGACATTGTAACGCTTCGATGCCATCATGAATATAAGAGAGACCGAAGGTATATTATAACTAACTGGCTTCAAGAATTCAATGTACGGGGAAAATCAAACACTCTTTTAGGACATCCGGTCTTGTGTCCAGGAGATCGTTGAGAGCTCTGTGGATGCTACGCTATCAGATCCACACCAACAATAATGACAAATAAACACCAGTGAAATGGCTAGCTACCTAGGTACATGTACATGTACATACTGAATTGGAACTTTTCACGCTCAAAACGCGGCGTGTCCGGGGAGTTTTTTGTGAAGTTTGATCTTGGAGGGGCAAATAACGTGATGTTCAACCCTCCCTACTAAATAACTAGCGCATCAGATTTGGCGTTTCTAGCTTGACATATTTAATTAGTTACACTTTTGGTGCTTTCCCCTATACCAACCTCAAAAAGTTCACCCAGGGCCGAAGGATATTGATATATCGTAACTTCAGCGTTGGCCGTCACCAGCTATCCTTCAATCTTATAGTTTGCTGCTTGGCTTCTTGTCAATGCCAATGCATCGAGTTATTTCCACTCCATCCTACAAAACAGGCCATTGTCAGCAAACACGCTCATCTGTTCAGTCACGAAAAGGGGGGCAAAAGGGTTGAACACGGAATTTTGATCAAGTCGGATGAGAACTCACAGGTTCTCCGGTGGGCTCAAAGCTATTTACCAGCCTGCTCTCATAGATCAAATCTGGGTTACCAAAGATATCAACCGCCGCCAATGCGTGTTCTCTTGAGTTTCCAAAGCGGTTGACCGCGTAATTGGAGAACCCGTTAAGATCATACCCTCGCGATGATGTCGGATTGGCTGCTGCTGCCGCCGTTCTCTTTTCCTCAACACTGCTCCGCACATACTTAAGGTATGGCGGATTCCCTGGAGAGATGACATTGTCTGCCGCCAAGACGCTCCCAGGCACGACCATGCCGAGCTGCTCGCAGAGTTTCAAATCGGCTACGTATGCCGGTTTATAATGGTCCAGGAACATCATATCGATGCGATTAACCACCCCGCTATTATGCAGGTTGAAAAGGGAGACATCGCTGGGACCAATTACGACCTCGACGAAATCACTCAGCCCAGCTAGGTCCAACAGCATTCTCGATGCTGCGCCGAAAACAGCGTTCCGTTCCAAACTGTAGAATCTCTTCCCTCCCGCGCGGCGGACTGCATCCCCAAAAAGGAGCGCAGAATACCCGACATAGCCGCCCAGCTCAACCATTACTTGAGGCTTAACTGCCGCTATTAAGTCGGTGACGATCGACCCTTTGGCCGAGCCGACGTTCATGAGGTAGCTCTTATCGCTTCCATATCGGTCGATTGCGTCTATGACTTTTGAGGGAGAGCCACGGAGTTCGTCGAGATTAGGTAGGTTGTATATGTAACGAAGCAATTCGATCTCTCTTCCATCCTCACACTGCACGCCAGTGGGTGTTAGCGAAACGGACGGTGCTTAGTTAAGGCAATACTGACAGGCGTAGCCGGTTTTGGCAAATATGGTCGGTCAACAACTCTCATCTTGAAATTTGGCTGTATGCTTCCTCAGGATGCCGTTCCTCGCAACGAAGAAAATGATAGATATCTGCGCTCGTCAACAATAGCGACGCATTAGTTACCATGTGCGAACAGCCGAAGGGAAGAGGGGGGGAGCGGACAACCCTGCTTATATAGCAGAATTTCCCTTTCACTTGCCTATATCCCGTGGGTATATGCAACACCGCAATGGCACCTTCAGGGGATGGAATATTCTCTCCAGGCCCATGGAGATGATGGTTTTGAATTCCTTAGCTCCGATACAAGAACGATTCAACCGGGACTCTCTTCTTTTTATATGCCTCCGGACATATAAACATCTCCACATACAGGGTTCAACTACACCCTGGTGAACAGTCCATTGCAAAATGAGCTGAAAATTTCAGACCAATCTTCTGTCCCTAAGCGGGCATGATGGGAGTATTCCTGGGCAAGCTTATACCCGTCTATCGATCTTTTCTTGTCTTCTCTCGACTTGAATTCCAGATCCTACCGGTTTAGTAGTGTCTCTTCCATCTCGTCGCACCAAGCTGCTAGTGCAGGTAAAAGCCCGGATTATCTGTCCTCCCATGTTCTGCTGTAAATACTCCCTACCGATTACTGGGTGTCTCAGCAGGAAAATATTACTGAGCAAGTTTCTCATGCAGAAGAACGGGTTTCCTGGTTGTTCAGCTCCACTCATCATCTGTGCAACATAAGTCCGTCAGCAGCTCGAGTTTTGCCATGGGAAGGGAGGAATAATAGACGATATATACGACGCTGATCCAATGCTTGAACACAGCTAAGCTACAACAGCCGTAGTATGTACACCCGCGAGAAAATATCTTGGAAGGCTCCTGAATCCTGTTTTTGTTAGAGAATCATTGCGCCGGCACCGGGTAGACAGAGATGAGCAAGGATGTTCATGTTCTAACAAATTTGCCGGTGGCGTAAATACAAGTAGGGCGTGGCATTCCCTGCAGCCGAAATGCCCGTCTCCTGCCGGTAATGCAGGTATAGCGGGTAGCGGATAGCGGGTGAAAGGGTGTAATAGTGGAGGGTCCGAAGCTGACAAGAAGTTTACAAGAAGTTTTCAAACGAACGTGGTTATCCGCCGCACAGAAGGAGAGAGCTGAAGGCCTGCTTATTTGAATCAGAGTATGAACTGGGTAGTTAGCAAGTGTTTTTATTTTTGTCTGTTATATTGTCTTTTTTTTTGTCTCTGTGTTGTCCTGCGCTCAAGGATACCTGCGTTTTAATTGAGTCAGCCAGGCTGTTTGCCAACAACCGTTCGTACATAATGTACATACATACATTGGTGATACCAGGGAGGTTGAATTCACAATTCACAGTGCATCAGTTAGCAACCAACGCGGCTACAGAACGTGTGTCTAACCGGTATATGTCCATGCATGGTACCTGGACAAACAGCTATGTGGACATATGCCCGCTCTCAGAAGTATAACTAACTCTGCAATAAGGAAGACATAACATTGTTTATTTAATAATATTCTAATATCCCCTCCCCCTCCTTTCCTTTCTTGGCCGCATAACTCGGATTTTTCCCGCGGTTCATCATGGATGACATACATACATAACATGCCTGCCTGCCCCCTTTGAGTGTGGGCTAAGAGAGCCAAGCTCACCATAATCGCCCTCAAGTGTCTTTTTTAGCGTCGCCACCGACGGGAGATTGACCGCTGCCCCCCGACTAGTTAGGAGTTATAAACTCTCCTCCCGCGCTGGGGTGGATGTACGCATCTTTGTTCGTAAAAATGTGGTTAGGGTAGTACGGAGGATGTAACGCAAGGCAAATCGTTTTATGTTTATGACGCTTGGGGGGGGGGGGGTCTATATTCCCTGTGTAAATTATGTCATTCTACAGTACATTGAATGTGCAAATCTACGATAGAGGAATGCATATAAACCTTCTAGTAGGCACTAAGAAGTTTGTTTATTCCTGATTCTCCTCTTTCCTAGGAAACTCATTGAGGTGTTAGGGATATGTGCGAATGATGTAAAAGGAAAAAAGAAGCCGGTGCTGAGGGAGGGGCGCTTTTAAAGACAAAAAGACAAAGGATTGAAGAATCAAGAATAGATTTCAGTGTTGTATGTACTTCGAGTCATCCTTCGCCTATGAACGCCTAGTCAGTGGAGAGTAAATAAAAACTAAAATAAATAAACCGATCATATGTATAGATATATATAGGCAAAAGAATTGTGTGGAATGGCATTGGTGGGGAGAAAAAAAAAAAACACAAAAGAAATTTAGGGCAATGTTAGCATTGGGTGCGATGTTGGGGCTAAGCAATGAATGTATCACAAAATGGTATCCTTGACCTGGCTGTCAATGATCATGAGAATGCTGACTCTCCTGAGGGATGAAGATGCGTCTGGTAAACGGTGAGAAATGACATCGCGAAAGAAATATAGGACACTGGGGATTTAAAGATATAATAGAAGGGGGAAAAACGGTAGTCCCAGAGTTAATGCCAGGAAGGAAAAAATATATACACAAAAAAGACAACACTAGTGAATAATCAGGTTATTCTTTGCGTGGGAGGGGAGGAGCCGGATAGGATCCAGGCGAATCAAGTTCAAATACTTGGGCGGGATGTCCCCCGGCTGGTGAGTCAAGCTCATACCGGGCAGGTGCCGAACTGTGGGCTGGTAGCTCTCTGGGTTCTTGTTCGATGCGCATGTATGGGTTATCCTTTTTGTCAGTAATAACTGGCTGGGACGGGGGCGGTTCAGGATAATAGACGGAGGGAGCTGTGGGAACGGCTGGAGAGGCGTTGAATCGATCGACCGGGGTCTTCTTTCGCTTGCTTCGTCGAAGGAAGAAAATAGCGGCGGCGATGACGGCGATTCCTCCGACGCCGCCAGCAACTCCACCGGCAATCGCGCCTATGTTGGAGGACTTCTCCTCGCCTGAAGGGGGAGGTGTTGGTTGCGGAGTTCCGGTTGGCTCTGCTGGTAGCGGCTTCTCTGTGATCTCGGGCCGCCTGGCTACAGTTTGAGAGAACATACTCGCGACTTTGCTATTAGGCCATCCACCCTCCGGTTCCTTTAGTGTAGCTTTTCCCGTTCCACTGTGTTTGGTAAAGCAAATTAGTCTGGAGAAGAACTATAGATATAAGTGAGGATGAAAGGAGAAACATACTCCCCGCCAATTACATCAGAGACGATTCGAGGCACAGTGTATTCAGTGTCGCGATTGAATTGAGTTTGCCATTGAAACCTACTGGTGTCGAGCACTCGGATAGGTGGGTAATTTCTACTGCATCCCTTTTGCGGTTTGTCATCTTTCCGAGTTGTACCTCCAATCACTACCATTTCTCCGTCTTTCCAACTGACACATTTATGGCTGTCGCGACCAACCCCATCTGCCTTCCATGGCTCTAGGCCAGTCGTAGGGGCACGTATCCAACGAAAAGATGGGAGGGACAGGACATATAGGTCATTATGTGAGGTTGTATTCTCCCAGGTACGGGTGCGACCACCATACATATGCACCTGGAACGAGGAGTCGTCTGGAGCGGACGAGACAGCTGTGCAAAATGCGGTTCTCGGGCTCGGGATGTCTCCAGTAGATTCAATTTCGTACCTATTGACCCAATCAGCTTCTGCATTCTGGATTGGAATATCTTGGAGTATGTATTTAAATCCGACCAGACATACCAGGTACTAGAGTCGATATCATACACCCCGATCTTATCCAACGCCCTAAAATCTCGGCTTGTTCTGGTTTCGTTCGTTCCTTTTTTTGATGTCTTTCAATGGTGTTAGGCACAGGACATAAGAAGACCTTCGCGCGGCAGGACAAATGGCACGTACATCATAACCACCGAACGCGACCAGCATTCCTTTCTTTCCTAGCCGTACATAATCCATTCCACCATTGGCTATCCGAGGTTCTCCGACGGCGTCCTCCCCATCCACCTTAGTCACGTTAGTCCATTGAAGGTTAGCGCTATCCGTCGCGTTGAAGACCAAAGTTCCAGTAATGGGGATGTCCCAGCCTCCCGAGTAGAAAGAGAGGTTGGATTCCGGCGCAACAGCAGACAGCCCGGCAAACCGGGTATCCAGATTTAACTTGCCGCCATCAACTACTGCGCGACTCCATGTTCCATCCTTTGCATTGTACGACCACATCCAATCAAATCTTGTCGTACTCGATAGGCCAGCATATATGTATATGGAATTTTGCGCGGCGAAGAATGCACCTCCAGAAACTTCATGAGGCGCGGAACTTGCAAGATCGGTACTATGCAGAGTATTTGGGGAGATGCCGCCTTCGACGTTAAACGTGGTGTTGAGGTCGATCCAATAAAGTTGGTTCACTTTTATCATATCCATTAGTAGCGAGTTAAAACTCGACAAGTTGCAGACAAGATCTCAAAATACCAAATGCTTCATTGTGTGAATCTTGCATCGTCACCTTCCCTGCCATCATAAATACTAAGTTACCCAGAAGGACCGCTTTGGCACCAGTTAGCATGACTCCATCAAGTCGAGGGAATGTGCGTATCTGGCTTACTTCTCCCTTCTGTAAAACCACAGAGGTCGCCCGCCGACCGCGGTGCAAGAGCCGTCTCCGCATGGCATCCTGCAGCAAGTAGCAACGGGGCAAGGCATGATATAATTGAGAGCCGCATTCTTCAACAAGAAGAAACCCTCAATGAAATTTCGGAGAGAGTCGTGCGGAATAGGATCGACTGTATCTTGAAGAGCGGTTCATCTGCGATGTCCATTCACATCAAAAGGTTGTGTAGAAATGAAGTGGGAAAAAGCTGAGAGTTGCGAGGAGAATGAGTGCAACCCAAGGGGGTCGGGTGCAAGAACTGAGGAAATCAACGCCGTCGCGAGGCTAAGTGGATTTAATAATCTATCCCCATGCTTAAGCTCGTATTCACCTGAACACTTGTGCAGATCGGGCTTGGTACTAAAATTTAGGGGCCGTCAGTGTCATTGCACACTGGGCATTGTGGGCAGTGGGCGTCGTGGCTGTCCCTCCCAAGCAAGGGATGCCGAAGACTTGGCGAGCTGCATTTGAAACGTCCAAAGCACACTGGCAATTACAGCATCTGGAAGTGAAACACGAATCGCCAGCTTCAGAATCGAGGAACCCCGTATTATTGGGTGGTGAATGCCATCTTTTGTCATGCGAGCCGACGATGGTTGCGGGTCTCAAGAGTCAAGACTGAGTGAGATGTTTGGTCCAGGAAGGATTTTAGCGCTGGTGTCTAATTGAGCCTCACTGGTCCACGCCGCCCACAAGATCCTTCGGTTGACTCCCTAAGCGGGGCTGGCGCTGTTAAAGAAATTATCCCCTATTCATTTTTTAAGATACATATGCAGAAAGACTTTTTCTCACCAGTCTCCAAAATTTTCACACAGCCTGTGGCTCGGGGTCAATCGTATGGGATATGAAGAATGCTAACCAACAGTTCACTCCAACCTTGGCAATATGCAGAGACAACCTTGATATATCTGGACAACCCTGATTCGGTGCCTCAACATACCCAGGATTCAATCAGATAACGTACCACAGGAACGGAGTGCGCAGTTCACCATTGAATTGAGGAACTAGATCAGAGAGCCCGGAGGAGTGGCTACGGAACTAATTTTAACTCACCAACCAATCCGTGACCTGCCCGGTTCTTGCAGTTTTAAACATGGGAAGGCTACCCAGCGGTGCCAGGGGGCGGCCCAAGTCCGTGATAGTGCACATCAATGTCATCGAACCGTGGAACAACATCACAGAAGGGAGGGACAAGAAAGAAGGGAAGTCTAATTATTGCCATTTATTGGAAGCTTTCTCATTCTTGGCAGTAGTAGGGAAAGCTTTTACTCCGTACTTGCGCACGCGCATGTCAACCAAGCCACCGGAAACAATGCACGGATGAAGCCATCAGAGGCTTTTTCAAGTAATATCTCGTTTGGATGATGGGTATTTTGGCTTCAGCCACCTGCCTTGCTCAGCGACTGATCTACCGCTGGGCTGTGCCTGGCTTCACTGGCACAGCAAAAGAAAAAAAAAGGCTGGCTCTTGAAGCCAAACTCCTCCTCAGACCAGCCATTCATGTTCTGGATTTCCAACTTGGCAGGCAGAAAGAAAATAAAAATGGCAGACTATCGCGGGGGAAGAGTGCTGCTCTGTGGGTAACCAACTAGCGGGCCATCCCGGCAACTCTAATCTGACAAGCCATCAGTTTCCGTGCCCATCAGAGACTCTATGTGAAGCATTGAGAGGCTGTTGCGAACACACACAAATGGAAGGTCTGGTTATGTGCAAGGACATTGTCGGCATAACTACTCTTTGGGATAGAAAGAATAAAAATAAACGTATACAAGGAAAAATATGAAGAAAGAAACGCACCTGTCACCCTTATCTAACCTGGAGGAAGCAAGCAAATGCCAGCAGGCTCCTCTCGATGAGTGAAGGGCCAACCAGGGAAAGTTGGCATAACCCTTGCAATGATCCCCGGTATTGCAGGGTTAGTTACTGTACCTAAGGTGGCTGTGACGTCGTGAAGGAGTGACTCTGAAGAGAACTCCTCAGCCGAGATGCCGTTTTGCATTCTGCAACCCAAGGAGAAGGCTAAGGGCTGCAAGTTGCGCAAGTTGCTCGCGTGCCGGTTGACAAACCCATGGTAAATGGTCGAGACCCAGCTCAGAAAGTGTGATGAAATTCTGGCAAAGCTTAAACGCCTGGCCTGGCCCCCTCTCTAGTAGTTAGTTGTAACGGGATTTTTTGATGATTATTTCGTCCCAAGTCATGGACCTTCGTTTTCACACACAGAGATAGTTAACTACCAGCATAATAGTATTACCTCTTCATTATTGATACTGTTTTACTGTTCAGAATCACTGATGATTTTGCCCAAATTTTCCAAGAGGCTAAACGACGCCTTACCACTTCACTGTAACAAAATAATCACTGTAAGAAAAAGAATTTGAGATATTCATATTCTTTATCTTTGAAAAATTCATGAATCATCATAATTTTTATATCTAATACTGTAGATAATATATAAATATATAATTAACTGGATGGCACAACTTCAGTTATAAGAATACGTGCGTGGGATATTTACTGCATACCATGATATCTAGCCCTGAAAGCTGAATTTCATATTCCTCAAAAAGTCGGATGAACTGCTGAGCCCGGCTCTCTGTTCCGATGGGCTGCTCTGGGTTTGTTGGGAAGTTGAAGTGAGCACAATCAAAAATGTTGGCTTCCACCCGTTCACGCCACAGTTCCTGCGTGGCAGGAAAGTTCTTGCAAAGGATTTGTATGGGGAGATAATTCGATAGTGGCTCGAATGATTCTGTCTATGTAAAGATAGACGACGCGTGCTCGACCGTCGTTGCTAATGACATTGAAAGGCGTCGGAGGGAGACACGGAGGACTTTCCCATCCAAACGTAGGAAACGCCACATGATGCCATCCCGAGATCATACACTAAGTGATATTCGTTATCCCTCCGAGACCCAAGGGCCTAGGCGATGCTGTTAAGCGGCCACCATATATGCAATGATTTGTCCTAATCCTAGGCCGAGAGATTCTTTCTTTGCCTCTACAATAACAGAGATGCTTTCGAACGATCTTGGCAGAGTACGCACAGATGGCTCGTATCCCAGAATATAGTCTGTGATTCCGGAGACCAGTTAGTTGGTCGCTGGCGGACCGCGCGGATAGGGGATGTTCACCAATTAAGGACGATATGTCTAGTTGCGGACTCCTCTCGGTATCTTTCCAGGATGGATGTCGAACAACACAAGGACAATAAATGTCCTTGATAAGGATTCTGCGGAACTTTTGACCTAGGAAGCATGCGTCACCCATTCTATGTACTCCGTACATACAGTAGGAGCTTTTCTAATGACATGCATATGGATCAGTATGACTCGGAAACAATCGAAACCTACCTGTTTCCGGTGACGGGGAAATTGAAGGGCCATCCATTATTAGGAATATCCCAAACATATTCCGACTTTGTGTCTGAATAATCAAGATCAAATAAAAACAGCTGCATCATTAATGTGTTGAATGGATGAGACAGGGCATAGAATGAGGCCTCTGGCTTGGGCTGTGTCAAACTGGCTAGAATATCAGCGGAGGTGATTAACTTGTGAAATGCATCTCTGAGAACAAGTGGGACATTGTTGCTCTCCAGAAGCTCTCTTGCAGTGGAGGAAGCTTGCTGGCAAGCTTCGACGGCAACCGGCCTCCTTCTATTGAATAATGAAGAAGCAGGCGCCCCAGCTGGGCTGTGATTGCAATTCATCAGGCAGCGATCTTGAGGGGTTGTCGGGAGGAGACGTGACATGAAGAGGAATGTGGGGCGGCGGGACCAAGAAAGATGATAGACGGTAGAACTGATAGGAGTAACTACTACTAGTCTTCTTTGGTCAAAATTGAGTTCCAAGGTTGAGATATTTTCAAACGACGAGGGAATGTGGAGGGATGTTGAGGTCGGGAGGAAGCAGGCGGCGCTATTTAACTTGAACCACACCCATGAGCAGAACGCGAGGCTCGTGGAAGCTTTCAATGCAAATAGTCGGCCAAATGACTGTCCTCCACCTGAGGCATTCCAGTGTCACAGGCAAAACTGATGATGAAGTTAGGCTTGTAAATAGATACATAGTGCATCAGCAAACTGAAGCGTTAAAACCTTTCTTAGATAAGAGAGATTGAGAGAGAAAGGTGATAGTTATTTTCTCTGCTATTATTTTTATACCAAAGCATAACTGCGGCTAGAAGAGCTATTCCTTTTTTTCATGTTAGACATAGCATCTGCGTAAAAACAAAATTTGAATATTGACGTTGAGATTGACAGACGGTCACGCGAAAGCTCAAGTAAAAATTGTGAGAAACGCACAAGATTTTTGAAAAAGTAAAAAATAAACATAATACAATCAGAAAAACTGGAACTAGACAAGACTGCAGATGAACAGTCAAAGAAATTTTGAAGGCAATGTAATGTACCTTTCACAAGAAATATTTTCAAGAAAGAGTTGACAGCCTGAATGTCGCTTGAAACCCCAGCGAGAATGATTCGTGGATAAATAAACAGCGGCCAAACCGGCGGGAATTGAGAAAGAATGTTAAGGGGAAACAAGATAGAATCTGTGCCTGAGCATGAGTACAGTTGATGTGGTCAACATTCATTTAAGGCAAGCCGGACCAAAACGGACAGCCCTGCTTGCGCTGATGAATTCTGGCCAGAGGTCTGAACTCTGAAGGAATCGAGGATTATTTGCAGATCTATTTATAGACAAGATCCGCGGCCACTTGACTGGGGCTAACTGGTTAGATTGCGCCACAGCAGAACTTTTTTGGTTATTTTTACCCTTTCATTTACCTGGATAATAATAATAATATTTATTTATTTACTTGCCATCGTGAACTTCTCAGGTGCATCAATTCAATTCCTCTTTGTTGTATGTTCGCCGGGGAATTGGTATCAGCACAATGCATTGTGTTTTATCTTGTTTTGAGGTAGGCAGGATAAGAATTTTCAGTGCCAGTGTTTGGGAAAAAGTGGTGGCCGTAACTTGTAACTAAGCGATATTAACCGTATTGCACAGTATTTAAGCATAAAATCGTAGGCGTAAACAAACTTCCTAGGCTGGCGATGTCGACCAAGGGATGCGATCTCTGTTCCGATGCTTATTTCAAAAAAAGCATAATGCTGCTTGAAGGGGAGGATTATCTGCAAAACCTTTGAAGTGTATCTTAGCTGACGATTTCTGTATGTTCTGGAAACTCATGTCAGTGTGTAGTAGTGAGAGGTTTTGATTGATTGGCGTTGTTAAGATACAGACAGGCATTGGATGGAAGCCGTTTTTAAACGTCGTTAGTGACTGTTTCCATATTTAGCACATTTGGTTGCCGTGGAGAGCGAGGGGTTGAACCGTTGAAGTTTTTTTGCAGGCAAAAAACACACAGCTTGGATCAAGCTGCTGTTTCACATACCAGATGCTTACGCAGTGAGCAAACCCACAGAAACAAAGAATAACAGCAGCCAGGATTCTGGTCTGTCGAGTAGTTAGGTCCTGGTGTCGTATAGTTAGAGCGGAGAAGGAATAAGGGATCGTTCATCGTAAATTGCTCTGGGTTCACTGGTTCAGCTGCCCCGGACTAGCAGAGTAAATAAACCGCCGTCATCCAGCCCTAAACAAACAATCCTGGGATTCCGCCGCAAGCTCCGGCACAAGCTCAGCCTCACGCCCGGCCCCAACACCCTCACAAAACCACCAGGCATCGCCTTTCCCTCCTTCTCTCTCACACACTCCCCTCCCCTCCTATCTATCTTTCGTACTAGGGATGAGCTGCTGATTGACTGTCGAATTGTCATTCCTGTTTCATGCCTTCTTTCGCTTTATCCTCTCTACATTTTTTGACCTTGTTCCTGGCAGTTGTCTTTCTGCCTCACATTTTCCCCCACGTCGATAACGCAAACAAGCAAGCGCATTATTTATTTACCGTCATTCATTGACTAGGACGGCTACCGGGAAACCTATCATCCCTACAGTACAGTCGTTTATATAAACATCGCTATCGTTTTATCAGCGAAAAACGTACTGAAGCGAGTGTATTCGGGTTGAGATACATACGGGGTGGAGATACATACCAGCGGTTTCCAAGACGGGCGTTGGGAGGGCTACACAGACCACTTTATATATCATACCACAACATACAGTTAGCCCTTCATTATGTTTGGGTCACTTCAGTTCCCTAGGGTGAAGATGCTTCTTCATGCCTTTCAGGGCTTCGTTGTGTTTCTGGGCTGGGCTCTTACAATCGCCGTGTTCACACAAGAGGGAGGCACAGATGGTCGGACGGCGTACTATTTTGCTCTGGTATGTGCCATTTACCCAGGGAGGAAAATCCAAAAAGCTATTAGAGGCATAGACACCGGTTGCTCTCTCGCTCCAAAAGGAACTCAATTGCTAACTGTCTCTCCTATTTTTGGCGCCATGTAGTGCTGGATCACCGTCCCCGCCCTTATCTACCTGGCCGCAGTGCCCTTATGGCCGCGAACCCGAAGGTTCGGCAATGCGTATGCTTTCGCAATCATCGATGTGCTATTCAGTATCCTCTGGTTTGCTTCATGGGTGGCTGTTGCATCATACGTCGCCGCAGGCAAAGGTGGAGGCGAAACAGATGATGATGATGATAAGGAGAAAGAGGGCAAGAGTGGCTGCGATGCGTTCAAATTCGGTACCCCCGCAAAGTGCAACCTGAGCACAGGAACTGCCGTCTTAGGCGTGATAATAAGGTCAGTAGACATTTTAAAATTCTCCCCAGGCCGAAGAGAATGTACTCAACGTTTTAAAACTAACCCACACCCTCCTCTCTCCCACCA
>LDEV01001050.1:19804-29929 GCA_001014755.1 Blastomyces silverae | reverse complement strand
AAAGTATGAAAAGCTTTACTATATATTGTATATTATTTTTATAGCACTAAGAATCTGAGTATATTTTACAAAAAACTGAATATTGATAATAATATCAGTATAAATAACTTATTAAATACAGTGTATATATTAGTTAATTATATAAATTTTAACTGAGCTGATTCTTTTAACAGTAATTATAAATCTATATCTGATTATATTTTTAAAGTTATAAACACTTTTATATTATAATATTCTATTAAACAGCTCTATATATCTCTCAGTTTCAATGAAATCAAGTATATAATTTTTAGTGAGATAGTATATAAGATGATATAATTATATAAAATAATAATGAATTTAATATTCATTTTAAATAACTCTATTAAAATTTACACTGATAATAAAAAAGTAATTAATCTGATCACTGTGAAGATAATTACTATATACAGTAAATATATTAATATATAATTTCATTTCTCATATACACAGTTAAATGAGAGAATTATCTCTTTAAAATATATTTTAACTGAGAAAATAACAGTAAATGAATTAATTAAATCTTTAGATACTATTATATTTCAGTGATTTCTTAATTTATTAGATTTTACAGATATAAAGAGTCAGAATATCTGAAATTAATATATATAGTATGATTTGAAAGATTCAGAGAAGATATAGCAGACTTTTCTATATAATATTTAAAGATAATCACAGTATTTAATCTCATATAATAATATGAGAGAGAGTGTAGTGTAGTGATAACTGTCTTAGTGATATTACTCTAGTAATCACTCTGTCTGCATGTGATCTCATGTTATATAATATAGCTAGCTTACCTCTCAATAGAAGATCAACCATCCCACAAAACCTAACAAGCACAAACAGCGCGTTTGACGCGCGCGGGGACCCACCATGCCCGCACGGACCCTTTTTCCTCAACCGCAAGGTCCGCAACATCTCCAACTATTAGAAGCCAACCGCTCTTTTGCCTCAGTGTCCTACATATATAATCCCGTATTATATTATCTCTAGGGGACGAAAATGATCAGCTTGACTTTTAGAATCTAAAAAAAGTTTTGGTGGTGAGAGAGTTGTGTGCGAGTGATTCTACTGATATCAGAGCAGCAGCTCTCTAAAATGAATGCAAGAATCACATAGTCTCATATCATTTATAGTGAGGCCTACCGACATAAGAAGAGAAGCTTTTTAGTATTTCTTAAATATAAGACTTTCATATTGCTATTGCTGCTATGGTGATTCTACTAATAACTGTTCTATTGCTGTTTGTTTGTTGTCTTGAAGTGAAAATGAATGAGTGATGTGGAAAAGAAATAAACATCAAAATGCAGTCTATCAATCTATCTCTAGTTTTTTTTTTAAAAAAAAATTAATAAAATAGAATAAAACAGAAGCAACAACCTCCCTCATCATTTCTTCATGAGCAAAAACCAGTGGCAGCTAAAGACTATCAAAACCTTGAATAATCTCAATCAAATTCTTGCTCCCGCTCTTGTGGCCGGGCCCCTTGCCCCTCATGAAGAGACAGTGCCAAGAGAATATGTCCCAGAAACCTCATGTTGTTATTGTTGTTGTTGGGATCCGGGGTATTATTATTCCATGGGCCGAACTGGTGCATAAGTCATAAAACGATTGGGAGCTAACTGCGGTGCTCGTCGTTTATGAGATACCTGACGTAAGTCGTAGTCGTCGTCATACTCGGGCAATTGTCACGAATAAATATTTTTCATGACGGTCCTGCGAGATGTGAAAGCGTTTATTATGTTTTTTTTTGCTTCCCTTTTTCTTTTTTCTCTCAAGTCAGTAATTTAGCGTGACTGTAGGGTGGGATTGGGGGGGTAGAAAGGGGGGAGGAAGAAGGAAGAACCGGGGGGGGGGCCGGATTGTATTGTACTGTACATGTAGAATTATTGAGTTTTCAGCATCCGTTTTGATCCAAAGCCACCATCTGCGCGCTCTCTTGCATCTGGATAGGACGTGGGTTCTTTGGCCGTTTAATTGGCTTCACCTCAATAAGAATTTGGGCATTTCCTTTGGCTATCATTGAGATAGCCATCAGGTCTCGCGACCAAAGTACCCCGTGCAAAGGTAGCTTTGAAGGGCTTTTCTGTGCAAGGTCCATTTGTTTGGGAGATTGAAATGAATTGTTCAATGTGCTTACTTATTCCCAGTTGGTAATATGCAATTGGTGGTTGGTATTGATGTGTATATTGTGCTTTGGGTTGGTGGTTGGTTGGTTGGTTGGTTGTTCCCTTGCGAGTAGCTAGTTCTTGATCATTTCATTCTGACATTTTTTTCAGGATCTAGTACACTAACAAATGTATTTACAGGTTTTGTTGATATCGCTCATGGGATTCAAAGCCCGAGTACTTGAAGTATATTTCAAGGATGAGACTCTGGTCGTGCGTCCAACCAAGCTGTATGATTTCACCCACGGTAACGATGCAGCTTTCAAAAGATTTACCCAGTGGTATCATGGCAAGGCAATTGGGGATACTGTCTGTCCGCGCTTCTTGATTTATTTATGACCGTTTCCTTTCGGTAGTGTTCTTAAATCTGTCTGTCTTTTGGTTATTGGGAATTTGGGCTTGGCGGTAATTATCCTATTTTATCTGTCCGAGTGATCCATTCAACATAAGATTTGTGGTAGTCCCATGATATGATGCCATTTAGAATTCTGTTCACATTTGGGGAAATAACGGGGGTAATATGTACAGCCAGGCACATCGTATGTAGTGCTTTTAACCTATAATAAAGAGATACCCAGCGTGGAATATCAATCTATATAATCTTTCATTCAATCTTTTCGATTGTCCTATCCGAATCCGAGGTATCAAAATCGATGAAAGTAGAGCTAGAGTTAAAAGGGTATCTTCTAGTCCAAGCTGACAGGGGACCAAAAAAAAAGAAAAAGAGCAATAGATATCCAACAATATCCAAAAAATAACCACTTACTAAAAACCATCCGCCTTTATCCCACTCTTCTCTTCCTCTTCCAACCTCTCTTTATTAACCTTCCACCACCAGCGGTGCGTCTCATCTACCTGCGCTTTCTCTTTTTCCTTCTCCTCCTCTTTCTCATCCCACGGCTTCGGACTCAAAATATAATGCACATTCTTAACTTCTATATCCCTCCAGATCGCACTATGCACCCCTTCCCACCGTAACGTCTTCAGGGCATTATAAATATACGGCAACGGTACCCAGCGACCAGGGAACAGATCCGAGAGCAGCGACTGGTCAGCGAAGGCGTAGCTGGATGTTGCAGACGGGGTTTGTAGGACGGCGAGAATTTTCTCGTAAACGGCGGTAGAAGGATTGACCACCTGGAGGCCACCGTTGAGCACGGCTAGGCCAGCGGTTGCGGGAGCGCCTTGTGTTTGCGCGCTGGTAGGGTCTGAATGTTGGGTTGTCAGGGCGCAGTTGGATGGGATCCTGTGGCGATTGTGTTAACGGGGGACTATTTCAATGTATTGTGTATGTATGGTTATTGCGGGGAATGGGGAAGGGGTTGGGGACGGCGAACCAATCTTTAGGATAATGCGGCTTCTTCAACGGGTTACACACGCACGCATGGCTCGCAGCGAAAACGCGGAGGCCCTCCCCCTTCAGCGCTGGATCGTCCAGCTCCATCTCCATCAGCTCGTCCATGTTGCGCAGCACCAGCATGTCGCTATCCAACTGGACGACGCGGTCATATTCCACAAGCGAGAAGGGAGTTAGCTTGCTCCAGCAGTCGTAGAAGCGGGTGTCGTTGCTGTAATCCTTGTGGGCGGCGGGGAGGAGATAGGGGATATGCTTGGCTGGGATGCCCCTGACTTGTAACGCCGAATGTCCCTCTGGTGGGAAGGAGTCCGTGTAAAGCGCTACGAGGGGGTATTTGGAGCCGACTTTTTTCAGGGAGTAGTCTAGGGTGAGGAGGCCCGGGAGGTAGTCGGAGTTGGTGATTAGAGTGGTCCATACTGCAGTAAAGTTGTCAGTACAGGAATCAGGAGAGAGTAATAGTTATTTTGTGAAAGCTAGGTCGTCACCTTTTTTATGCGCATCTCCCCGCGCGGGGTTGGTAAGGGTAGGTTCTCCCATTAAATCGTTCGAGTATTTTGCGTTGGGGGGTTAGGATCCGAAATGAGCGTCGCCAAAATAAGATCTCGGGCTGTAACGATTCTCTGCTGAGAAGTATAAATAAGGTGTATTCAAAAGGAGCTGTGGGTAGTTGATCTAGAGAGCGGGCGGGTGCGGATATAGATTATATATAGTAGATATAGACAAGGTAGCACCGAAGCATAGTGAACGAACGTGGTGATGCGACTGGACGATGACAGCACAGGTATCCACAGAGTAACCCTGTTAGTCTACGGGTGCTGTTTGTATTACTAATGAGGTATTATTTTCCTCCATCGCCCAATATTCCCGCCATTATTCTGATGTGGCAGTGTTTTTTATAACTGGAAGGCAACTTTTTCTTTTTTGCTGGCGGTGGTTTTTTTTAGCCTTTGACTTTGTTGCTTATCAGATCGGATAACGTGATTGGCTCGGCTCACGTGATGGCGGGGCAAAATTGGAAACTCCTGTTAGGGAATAGCGCCAATTTTAAATTGCAACCCAAATTTCACGTGATTTTCATAGACGCGTTGATGACTCAGCAAGCATAGAGAGCCTTGTTTACTGAGCTAGCGACGCGGATGAGAGAAGACATTCAGAGGGAGGTTTGATACTGTCGGACTTGGGAATATTAGAAGAGAGGCTAGTTCATATTTTGAGCTGTTCCGGCTCCTGCAGCTCTAGTGGTCTATTTGCTATCCAATTATTGTTTGCGGTGCTTTTAGCCGCGCACCGCGAGCCCTGGCCGGTGGAGCTGTTGAAACGCGTAGAGTCGAGCAAGCGTGTGTTTCTCGCCCAGGCGTCTGCTCACTCATCTTTCTGCTTCCGTTTTCCCACACAACCTCCTCTCTCCGCCAATTCTCTCTTCCCTCTGCCCTCTCCCGCCTGAGAGGTTCCTGTATTTCTTCTTTTTTGCTTTTCTTTTCGGTTTTATTTCCCTATCGTTTGCTATTGTATCTTTGTTCTCGTGTGGTGGTCCTTGTTCTAAGCTGTTGTCTTTTCCACTTTAAAAGTTGCTCCGAGCGTGAGCCTCTTTTTATATAGCCCGTTCCACGAGCAATTGGTGGACTTCGACGCGATTTGTTCAGAGACTAGAGTTCTAGAAGGGTTAAACTGCTCGACTAATACGTGTTCCGGCTCCTAATTGCCCAGAATGGAGTCCTCTCCCCCAAGAGCAGGCACCCTGTTGTCTCCCATCGCCGGCGTGAAGAGGCCTGCCTCTCTTCTCCCAGCCTTCGAACCCTCGTCTTCTCCGTCCTTGCCTCGTCCCTATAAACGTCTGGCACGCGAGTCCGGAGATGATGCCTCAACATATCCAACCCCAGTTCCCACCTCTTCTACCGCAATTTTGACCTCCTCCCCTCCTCGCGTGCAGGCAGCCCGCCCGAGCCTTAAGCGAACCCACTCAATGGTTTCTGAAAGAGCTCCGTTAGCGACTGTGCCTTCGGTAACGCTGCCGCTGTCAGGGGAGTCTATTCTGATGGGTAGATCAAGCGGCTCTTGCCATTTTCAACTGCCAGCCAGTCGATTGATTTCGCGAATCCATGTTCAAGCCACATATAAGCCTTCGACAAACCCGTTTGATAGAGATCGGATTGAGATTCTTTGTACTGGGTGGAATGGAATCAAATTGCATTGTCAAGGAAAAACTTATGAGTTGAACAAGGGCAAAACTTTCACCTCTGATATCAAAGACGCGGATGTAATGATCGACGTGCAAGATGCACGAGTGCTGGTCCAGTGGCCCAGGCACGAGCGAAAGGACTCTGCTTCGACTAGTACCTCCGACCAAACCTGGGAAGAGAGTTCCCCCGCGAGAAAACCTCGTACTGCTTCGCACCCGCTCCCAACAAGCCCTCTACGAAGCCGTGGACGACTTGCTTCCCCAATATCTCCGTCTCCTGCTGTTCAAGCGCTCCAACCTTCCGAACCCCCTTTGTTGACTCCCAGCCGCTCAGTGCATAGTACCGTGGTTGTATATGAAGATGAACCGTCTCCCACTCGTCAAAAGGATTTCAAGTCCGTCTCCCAGCTTACAGAGGTAGCTTCGAGCCCTTGCAATAATGGGAATCTTCAGAACTCCATGACTAGCTCTTGCGATGGGAAGGTCGAAGAGCTATCAGAACATGACGAAGAAAACGACCCGATCGTCCATTCTTTTGGTCCCTTTGGGGATAATATCCTTCCCCGCATGGCTTCATTCAACGCAGGCACCTCTCCAGTTCGATCTCCTCTTGTCAATACTCGAAAACCTGTTGTTTCACCCCGCCAGAGCACCACCACAACTAAACCGGCCAAAACCGAGGATAACCAGCACACTCTCAAGCAGAAAGTACGGAACCATGTCGTAAATCAGCTCGCATTTTCTCGATTGTCATCGACCCCACTCTCGACGATTATCAGCCAACTCCCCTCGGAGCTATGGAAGAAGACCCCTTCAGGTAATGGCGCGTTTTCTCTCCCAGAGATCAAATATATCATCGGCACAGTCGCTTGCATTGGGGAAGTGAGCCGGGAAGGTAAAGACGCTGCAGGCAAACCCTTGGAAAGCGAGTTTTACTACATTCCCGACCTGGACGAGGATGAAAAGCGAAAGGAGGCTGTTGTTAACGACTTGATGAAACCTGGGCTGCGGAGTTGCAGAAAGCAACACAAGGTTCGAGACACTCCACTTAAATCGCCCATCTTTCCCATTTATTTCCCATTTCCCATTTCGTTTATTTTATTTTTCCAGTGTTGTTAACTCAAGTCCTGCGACAGCAATATTACTGGCGAAAACCCAAATAGCTGGGAGCCGTCCGAAAAGGGAAAATTTATCAATTGTTCCTTTGACCGAGTTGAATCGAAAACGCTGAAGCGTCCGGATTTTATGAATCATTGATTGACTGACAAGCCCGTTGGAAATGCCGTTATGTTAAGATTACTTTCTCTACCCTGGAGAAAACACCAAATTTCAATCTCGTAATTTTTTAGAAAACCGAAAAAACAACCCCCCCCCTTCCCCCCACACAAAAAAGAAGCCCAAGAGAAGTAATTCCATCCTTTTCTTTTCCAAATTACTCTTCTCGCGTATAGTTTTTTAGGCATTAGCATAGCGTTGTTTGGGCATTCTATTCATTTATCTACTATATCCCTCACCTTTGTTTTCCTTTCGACTTTTCCTTAGTTGTTTTCATGGATTTTTATTTAGACACAACCCCCTATCCAGAGTTCTCATATTTCCTCACTGCCCGAAATATCCGCAACTGACCCTATATCCCCCATTATTCCCATCAACCTTCACTATATATCCCCCAAAATTCCCCCGCAACCAACGCCCAAACGACCCCTACCCAAGAATTATCTATCAAACTTTCTCCCAATCCTACTTCTAACACGGGAGATGTATGGAACTTCCCCTGACCCAAAAATAGCTCGGATTGGAAGAATTTTGATAGGTGTATGTATTTATGTATGTACTGTATGTAGCAATTAATGTTTTCTTTTTCCTCGTTGACTTTTTATTTCGTTTTCGTTCACACATAAAATTTACCCCTTCCCACCAGTGGAGTACTTGAGTAGGAGCCTTCGTTTGTTTTAAAGGAACAACCGTGGTGCAATATATACCATAACCATTATCAGATACATTTCGAGGAAGTCGTTCAATTCATCAAGACACTGCAAAGGATAATTGTTCTTGCGAGCGGAGTGCGGCTGACATGAGCCAGCCCCTGTCGATTGCAGGCTCAAGTGTAACCTGGATTGGGAGTCCATCAGGGAAAAAAAAGGACCAAAGCATCGATTGAGGTTTCCACCACCAGAGTTTTATTTATAAGTGTCACCAGATTCGATTCCTCTTCCTCCTCGAGCCCTCGTCGGCTCCTACTCTTTCACCAAGGCTGAGTGCGCGGTTATTATTATTATTATATCCTGGGAATATTATTGCCTCGGCTCGAGTTTGCTGCTCCCCGCTTCACCCGCTGCGGAGCTCCAGCAAACCAACACCAAACTACCCCGTACTCCCGAGTATGCCACGGGCCCCCATACTGTTCTGAAGAAAACGGCAGAGAGTGTTGATATCGAGCATGTTGTCCATACCAGAGATCTGGACCGGCGCCATTTTATTGGGGGATTGAAACCGCACGCACAAGACCCTTGGAAGCTAGCTGATTGATCGTGATGATTGAAGCACAAGCACCAAAAAGCTTACGGGAAGCCATCAATATGGTGGCGCTTTTGGGTTTCCTTGTATTCGGGCAGCATACTATCCGATAAGGATGAGCTCCCCTCGGCCTTTTCAACCTTGGCTTAAAACTACCTACAACAAGAAGAACTAGGAGCTTGCCCAGGTGATAGCTTCCTCGGATCATGGGGATCCCCACCCTCTTACCCCGTCCCGGTGCCCTCCCCTCAAGAAAGAAGGTACTGTATGTATGTACAGTACATCACTTTCTTGGGGATGTAGAGGATTTTTCCCAGGGAGTTTGGGGCGATGGGCTCAAGGTCAATTATTAGCCGGCTCGGGTAAGTCAAAATTAATGGCGCTGCGATTCTGCAGTGTTGCATAGCTCTGCTTCTTTATAACTGGCTGCAACTGCATCATCTTTCAAAGAGCCTCAATCGGGTCTTTGATTGACTCTGTTGAACATTTTCTTTTGAATAATTTGAAATACCTCCCCGTTGAGCTAGGGGCTTTTGTCGCCTTTCTTTCTTTCTTTCGCTTTTTGCCGTTTCCTGCGGTTCCTTCCGTATACATTATTGGAGTACAATAGCCATGATGTCAACCAAATGCTATCCTCAAAAGGAGGTGGGGAATAATAATTACACAGAGGCCGCTGTGGTGATCATTGGCGCTGGTATTTCTGGTAGGCTAGAGAGATCCAAGGCATCCTCCTTCACCCGTGCGCGATGCTCAGTTTGCTAACCCCGTCCGCGTCGTTGCAACAGGAATGAGCACGGCCATTAGTTTGTTGAATAATAATATTCACAACTTCGTAATCCTTGAAAAGAGCGGAGGACTTGGTGGGACGTGGCGCGATAACAAATATCCAGGCTGTTGCTGTGACAGTATGTTTCTTTCTACTTTTGGGAAACGCTATGTTCTCGCTGAATTTGGGGTTTTTCTTGCTAATATCAGACAGTCAATTCTCATCTTTACAGCTATTCTTTTGAACAAAACCCGAATTGGACAAGACTGTACCCCGGCCAGGAGGAGATTCTTGTACGAGGCGCGCCCATTCTCCCTTTATCGACTTTTGATTCTCGTTTTACCGACTCTAACTAAAGCTATCGCAGAGGTACCTTCATACGGTAGCCGAGAAGTACAAGCTGTTCCGCTACATTCGCTTCAATTCCGCCGTTGAGGAATCTAGATGGGACGACAAAACCCGCAAATGGCGGACGGCGATCAAAGTAGCAGGCAAATCGAAAGACGCGGAATTTGCGGACCAATATACCCTCACATCCGATTTCCTTGTTTCGGCCGTTGGCCAGCTCAATTCGCCCGCCTATCCGTCAATTCCAGGAATAGAAGATTTCCAGGGAAAGATCATCCATTCTGCGCGGTGGGATTGGACCTATGATCTCAAGGGAAAGCGGGTTGGCATTATCGGGAATGGTAAGGGTTTCATGATTTTGATTTCCGTTTTCTCTGCTCTTGCACGTATGTAGTAGCTGATGGAAATTTTCTCTAGGGGCAACGGCTGCTCAGATAATCCCAGTAATCGCTCCTGATGTCGCTCAGCTAACTGTATTTCAAAGAACACCTAACTGGGTTGTACCGAGATTAGATACTGCCATCCCTAAGCCTATTAGGGCGCTATTTCAATACTTCCCGCCTTCCCTTTGGAAATTACGTAGCTGGATGATGGACCTGAGAGAGGCTTTCCACGGCGCCATTGCGGACCAGGACTCGAAATACGCGACGCATGCCCGCATGGCCAGCCTTGCAATGATGAAGAAACAACTCCCCAACCGCCCGGAACTGTGGGAAAAGCTAGTCCCCAGTTACCCAGTAGGTTGCAAGCGCGTCATCATCAGCGACGA
>LDEV01001050.1:0-15492 GCA_001014755.1 Blastomyces silverae | reverse complement strand
CCCCCCCCATGAGCTAGCCGTTTTGACGGATGTCGTGCGTCAAAGAGCCGTGTGTAATGTACATACAAACAAGGTCTCATGGAGCACTTGCTGCACGTTCAATGAAAACAATGAGTCTACGGAAAGTTACATGTAGAGGTTCACCCGGCCCTTTTTCAACCCTACCTAGTAGTATATACAAAGACTCAGGATATAAAACTACAACAGAGAAAGAAGGGAAAGTCAAACAAAACAAACAAATGTGCGTGACAAAATTCAACGGGCGAAAACGGCGTGCGGGGCGAGGAGGAAGGCTATATTATATTTGATATACATATATACATCAGGATGATGTATTTAGCGATGGCGAGGAAAACAGGAATAAATGTGGTCTAGGCTCCGGTCGAATTTGCTCTTGTGGCGGGATATTATTAAAAAGGCGAGATGGCGCACATAACAAGGAAATCATACTCTCATATTTATATATATACATAGCTATATCTTATGTCTTGAGCTATTTTTGTATATCTCAGGGCAAATCCGCGTACCAAAGGGGATAGAGAAAGAGAGCATCTACATACATAACTGTCCAACTATCTATCCACAACATATCTACTTCGTCGAACGGGAGCAGCGAACCAGAATCCGCCACCGCCCCAGATAAAAAGGAATATATAAAACAAACCTCACAACCATCCTCAAATAAATAATATTCCAATAAAAGAAAGGACTACAAAAATGACATCGCAAGCCTCCTCTCACACTTCCAACTCCCATCATCCCGCCACCAACCTCTCAGCTCTCGACACAAAGACAGCCGCCTCCTCCCGCCCTTCGAATGGCGAGCAAGGGCATCATCGCCCACCCTCAGCCACGTCTCCGGGCACCTCGCAATGGCAGCCGAAGATCAATCGGACGCAGAGCTGGAACGAGCAGGATATGAAGCATCAGCTGCAGCAGCGGTTGACGGGGTTGGAGAAAGCTCGGGAGAGCGGATTCACAGAGAGTGAGGGCGAGGTTCAGAGGGAGGGCAAGGAGGGGGCTATTACGGGTGGGGTGTGAGGAGGAGGAGGAGGAGGAGGCGGCGGATGGTGATGGTGATGGTGATGGTGAGATGGGTGAAGGGTGATATGAATGAATGGCTCGATGAATTAATTAATGATGAAGCACTAATTTGCTATATATGAAGCAACTGTTACTGTTACTTAAATATTCCGGGGGTGTGGCGTTTATATTTAACTGTTATCTCTCTATATAAGCTGAAATATCTGTGGCGTTGGCGGGGTTGATCGTGTCTAGCATTGTGGTAAAAAGAAATGTATTAATTATTGTTATTATTATTATCTATTTTGAACCAAAAAACAAAATTAAAATATGAGATTGTTGAATTGAAAAGATCATTCCTATACAAAGTTTCGTTTCTCCTCCTCCAGTGACGCCAACCAACCTAAATCTCACAGCTAGTTACATACTTTTCTTCTTCCCCCAGCTCCTTTTTCCTCCACACCAACCAACCAACCAACCAGCCAACCAGCACAACCTATCTCGCCGCTGCAGCTGTGGGGTTCAACGGCTGTGCATTTCTCAGTCAAAAAAACAAATCTTGCTATCCTTGATCACACCCTTTCTACCAATCCTGTCCAGCTCCCTCCAGACTCCCTGGTCTGTCTGCTCCGCGCCCAATGAGGTGGTCAAGCCCTTCTCGAATCCGCGCTTCTGGAACTTTGAGGGGATCTCACCCGGCTTGACCGCATCTCTCCTCCCCCAGTGCCCGCAGACAAACCACAACGGTGGTAGCCCCAAGAGAATACGAGACATGGATCGCGCAAGGAAGAGTATGTCATTCATTACTCATTACCTATTCCAGGAGTGAGCTGTATCTTCTTCTTCTACTATGCGTTACTAACCTTTTATGCGTTGTGTGTAGGAGAGCTTCGCACCTTGAATGCACGCGCATGGGCCAAGGAGACAGGTATGTTCGGGTCCCCGCACACCCCTCTTCTTTTATTACCGTTCGATCTCGAGAATGAGATTAAAGATCTAATGTCTGGGCTTAAAAATTTAATTCCTTGTATACACGTATAGATATCTTCCCCGTCAACAAATCTCTCGACTCGGCTCTGAAGAAAAATACGGCTTTTATCAAACGTCTCCGAACTGGTATTACTGCTGCCGCCCTCCCTACTTTCCTTACCGATATCCGCACCCTATCACTGCACAAGTACCTGTCCGAGATCATATCCGCCGCCTACGAAGGGTTTTGCAAACTCAAGTCCCCCGGAGAAATCGCTGCCGCTGTGGAAATCGCCAGCGCGCTGCACCAACGGTTTGGGCCCGATGAATTCACTAAGCAACTAGGATGGCTGTTGGGTCGAGGTCTGACGACGCCGGATAAAGCACAGCTGAAGGCTTGGACCCAGGATGTGCGTGAGCGGGAGGAAAAAGAGCGACTGGGAAGACAACGGGTTCTGTTGCGTATCGTGACGGAGTTATGGCTTGTTGGGTTCCTGCGAAGCTTGGATGATGTGGAAAGGCCGGACGATCTGGGTACGAAGGGACAGGATGGTTCGGCTACTATTGGTGGTGGCAAGGGCTCTTCTACTTCGGATGGGATGGCGAAGTCTAAGACTGCGCAGGCTGCCGCGAAGGATGATCAAGATAGGGAAGCGGAGCCGTTTCCGTTGGAAGTGCTGAAGGACCTTTTGGGACATGACCGCGAGCATATCAACTTACCACTGGCAGTGTTGTTTGCGAGGACCTACAGCTGGGATATTTTGGGGACGAAGGGGATGGAGGAAGGCAGGAAGAACGTGGAGGCAGATGGTGCCACTGCGGAATCTACAGGGAAAGAGGGGCCGGAGATTGGATCTGGGGATGATGAGGCTAATGCTGAATCAACGGGAGATGATCCGCCGCTGGCATCTGAGAAACTCCAGCTCCGCTTTAGAAATATCCTTAGCCGCTACCTTGAGGACGTTAAAGCACACGTTGTCCGCGACCAGAAAGCCCTAGCAACACAGAGCCGCAAAAATGCAGAAGCATATGTGAAGAGTGGTGAAATATTCGAAGATCGGCAATCCAATTTCGAAAAGCAGTCAAAAGCTCACGAAAAGCTCGTCTCGAACACTCAGGTTCTTTGCGAGATTCTCGGTTCGGATATGCCAGATCTAATAGAGAAAGAGGCAGCTGATTCTGCACACGGCGGCAGTATCGGTCTCATGAAGACTGGCGAATATTTGCGCGGACAAGGCGAAGGCCCTGGTATCTGGGAAGACGAAGAGGAGCGCCGGTTTTATGAGAATTTAGTGGATCTAAAGGGCAAAGTTCCAGCCGTTCTTCTTGAGGATGGGAAAAAGAAGAAGTCTGATGGGGATGACCAAGCGAAGAAGAAAGTTGACGGCGAAGCTACAAATGGTGTGCCAGCGGACCAGTCTGGCAAAGGGGAGGCTTCGAAACCAGGCCCGACTACCTCTGAACCTACCAATAATCAGGAAGCTGATGACCAGTCCACCGCTATGGTTAACAAAACCGTTGGTGCCCAGGTTGATGCGTTGTTGGCAAAACTTCCCGAACTCCAAACTAAAGATTCAGTTGATCAGCTGGCGCTGGATTTCTGCTTTCTCAACTCCAAAGCGTCCCGGAACAGGCTGGTAAAGGCCATCCAAGAAGCGCCCAAGGGCCGTGCTGATCTTCTTCCTCTGTATGCCCGCTTAGTTGCTACCCTTGGGCAGTATCTACCTGATATCCCACAGGGCCTTATCAGCTATCTCGACGAAGAATTCCGTAGTCTACAACGCCGTAAACAAAAGGAATTCCTCGGCCAGGTCCGCACAAGCAATATTCGATATCTAGCTGAACTAACCAAGTTTGGCGTTGTCCCCGAACATGTCATTTTCCACTGTTTCAAAGTCAGTCTCGACGACTTCTCTCGGATGAATATTGAGATCATTGGCAATCTCCTGGAGAACTGCGGTCGATACCTCCTCCGAAACCCAGAAACATCCCCGCGGATGGCGTCCTTCCTGGAGACGCTTAGTCGAAAGAAAACTGCACAGCATCTTGGCCAGCAAGAGCGCATGATTATTGAGAATGCGATGTACTACGTCGACCCTCCCCAGCGACCCGCTATCCAACAAAAAGAGCGCACCCCTATGGAACTTTATATTAGGAAACTGGTCTACCTGGATATGAATAAGCGCAACTACCCTAAGGTTTTGAAATGTATCCGAAAGCTTCACTGGGAGGAACAAGAGGTGAGATATAAGAGTTTGAATTTCTACATCGTTTTGTGTGCCCAACATGTATTGACAAACCCAGGTCGTCCAAATTCTCGAGCGAGTATTCAGCAAGCCTGGAAAGGTCAAGTACGGCAACATCCATATCCTAGCAATCCTTGTCAGCGCCCTCTACCGATATCATCAGGGTTTTGTCATTGGCATTGTAGACAACATACTCGAGTACATTACCCTTGGGCTGGAGCAGAATGAATTTAAATTCAATCAGAGACGGATCGCCGAGATTAAGTATTTGGGAGAATTGTACAATTATAAAATGGTCGATTCACCGGTCATCTTTGATACGCTTTACCGGATCGTTACGTTCGGACATGGTACGTGCAGAGACATACAGAAAGACCCTTCTCGAGGCAAGAGTTGCTGACGTGAAATATTAGAGGGAGGCATCCCGGCTCCTGGGAAGATTAACCCATTGGATATGCCTGATGATTTCTTCCGAATCCGATTGGTGTGCACGCTCCTTGATACGTGCGGAGTGTGCTTCGATCGGGGATCAGCGAAAAAGAAACTCGATTTCTTCCTGACTTTCTTTCAAGTATTAACATCTTCTTAAAATCGGCAAAGTTATTTTTTTGGCATGATAACTAATAGATTACCACAGTACTACCTGTTTACGAAAGACCCGTTGCCCATGGATGTGGACTTCCTCGTTCAGGATACCTATGCTTTGACACGACCCCAGTGGAAGATTGCTGCTGATCCTGCTGAAGCTACGCGCCTTTTTAGTGAGGCCGTAGCACAGAATTACAAGGTACAGGAGACTGCGCAAGAAGCGGACAAGGGCCCTGAGCACGAAGATGACGGAGAGAGTTCATCCTCTGACGACGGATATGAAGACGATGCAATCCCAGACGCGGACGAAGAGAAGGATGAGGAGAACTCATCTAGTGACGAAGTTGAGGAAGTATGGATCTTACAGATTCCTATGCTGCAGTGGAAATTTGTAAATGTCTAACTTTTGCTCTCCATTTTAGACCGTTCGTGATCCAGATCAGGAACACGATTCCGAATCTGAGGAGGAAGAACAGATCTTCGTTACCCGCCAGGAAGAGCAGCTTGACCCGGAAGCTGAAGCTGAATTTGATCGAGAGTTTGAGAAAATGATGGCTGAAAGTTTGCAGTCCCGTAAATTCGAGCGCAAGGCAATGTTCGATGTTCCCCTACCGATGAGACGCACTCCGCAACACCCATCATCAGCTGCAGAAGAGAATCATGAGGCTAGTCAACATGCGCCGAATACAATGGCATTTTCGCTCATGACAAAACGAGGAAACCGACAACAGGTCTGTATCTTGCGTCTCCTATCCTACTTCTGCTTATTTGTATAAAAAATATTATTTCTTGACTCTGGCGCAGAGTTTTCTAATCACTCATTTAATTTCGCATAGACACGCACAATCGACCTACCCTCCGACTCCAGCTTTGCCGTGGCGATGAAAACCCAACAACAGGCCGAGCGCGAGGAACAGCAGCGCATCAAGAACCTAGTGCTAAACTATGATTTGAGAGACGACAATGAACCCAGTGACGGTGAATTCAACACTTCTTCCTCCCCTTTCCCCCTCAAATACCCAGGACTACCACCCCTGGAAAAGAACCCTAATACTAAAGGAATTTTGCACAAAACAAAAGGCCCGGAGAAACGTTCCCATCGAGACCCGCGGACCGCTGATAAATCGAGCTCGAATCGTAGTGGGTTCCGTTCCCGCAAGTTGCAACTTAGCGATGTTGATTGGTATGATGCAAATTAGTTTTTTTTTCTCCCCTCCTTTTCCAACTTTCATCCGACCGACCCTCCTGTCCCAGCCCGTGCCTTGCATGCATGCATCGATAGTCTTGTGCAACCCATCACCCCTGAAGAATACATATTCCCCACCTTGGCCCAGGAGAGGAAGACTACCTGGATAACCCTTACGGAAAAGGAAAAAAAAAGAAAAGGGACCACCACGTAGAAAAATGAGATGTGCTAATTTCTTGTTCTTCGTCGACATTTCATTTGTTTTACCCATATAGGACTTGAGAAAAATCAAACGAAAATCCTTTTCGCAACAGAAGCCCAAAACAACCCACCCATCTCGGGGAGAAATTAAATATGGGATATACACATATATATCTAAAACATATATATACTGCGTTCCCGTGTCTAACTTTCTCCCTCACCGTCGGCCCCCACCACCCCCCTCGCCTGAGGAAAACAAAACGAAACGAAACCGAGAAAGATTTTACGAATTGAAGCGATACAGGAATGACGAATAGGGCGGATGGAGAACGCTATGCCCTCCGGATACCCTCATAATTCCATGTGCTGAGAGTGGAGGAGTAGGACGTAACGTTATGATTCCCTCTCCGATTCGTACGGGAGCGAACCAGTGTTTACTCACCTACTGGATGTGTTAACTCTGCCGTCCGCCCTCCCGCCCTCCCTTCAACAATACTACTTCGCTATTGGTGGTGGTTTTTCTAGAACCTGACCACGCGAGGTAAAAAAGCAAAATGAGACAAAATAAAGAAACAGAAAAAAAAACAGAAAAAAGAACAAGAAAAAGAACAAGAAAAAGAATAAGACCAGAACCAAAACAACACATTCGTTCCCCCTAAGGAAAGAGCGGGAGCGGAAAAACGCAAGAGAGAAAGAAAAAAACAAATGACGCAATGCTCCCTCAACGTTTTACTCTTTCTCTTTCCGATCCGATCCGATCCCCAAGGAAAAAAGCGAAAACACTCATGTCCATTACCGCCCGGCTCCCCCCTCATAGGGTCAAGCCAGTTTCATATAGCCCAAAACCCGTTATGGTCATGGTGGTTATGGCATTGGCTTGATCTGTCTGTCTAGTCGGCCTTGATACGTACCTTGGAGGTGGAAAACAGGGCCAGTACTGGTGTTCCTTTTGCCCTGTTCCCTTCATGGAAAAAAAAAGAGAAAAAAAAAGAAAAGGAAAAGAAAAGAAAGGAAATAGTATAGAAACAGGTCTCCTTATGTATATATGTATGCTTCTGACATTGCGGCCCGGTAAGGGGATTTAAACATGCTGATTTTGAAAGGTGAAGGTTGTTGTTGTTGTTGTTGATGAGAATGTTGATGATTGATTTTCTTTCAATGTGATGAGTGAATGGGTTATGTATATGGAAGCTTTCTAAGGGCTGTCAGATAAATAAAAACCAGACCAGATATAAAAATTAGTGAGAAGCAGGAATTAGAGAATTGATTTGTCTTTTAAAAAGGGGGTGATGGAATTATGCAGTTTGCTGTGTCTAGTTCAAGGTGTCAAAGAGAAGTCTCCTTTTATACACATGACTGCATTTAGTTATTATAAGACATATAACTGATTATTATCCTATTTCCCGCTTGCTTTTTTTTTAACAAAAAATAAATACAGTAAATCAAAACCATAAAATCTATCAAAAAGAAAAACACCGCTATACCCACACGAATATTCTAAAACATGCCACACATAACAGTACGTATGTACATACATGTACAAAAAACTACAACCCCCCACCCCCCTTCAGCCACCCCGCCAACTCGATGGTAAACAACACCGGCCCTTCACTCTCCACGAGCACCTGCACAACCTCGCTGCGCACATGATTGCTCGTACTAACCTGGCCGCCAAAATGGGTTTTCCAGTCATGGATGTCCCATTCGAGGCCTTGGGTGGTTATCGCGGCGGGACCGGCGATGGGGATTATGCCGACGTTTTCGGCGAATGGGGTTGTTTGTGTAGTGGTGGTTGTTGTTGTTGTTGATTGAGATGGTGATGGTGATGGTGGTGGTGGTGGCGATACGCCCATCAAGGAGCCGCCGGGCGCATGGATTCTGTTCCGGCCGCGGTGGAGGAGGAAGGAGATGCTTTCTTCGGAGATGAGGTATAGGTGCCTGTGTTCCTGTGTTTGTGGGGGGGAAGATGATGATGATGATGATGTAGATGTAGATGTTGGTGTTGGTGTTGGTGTTGGTGTTGATGAGAGATATAGATGATTAATGAGCGAGAAGGCCTGGTCAACTCGCCCACCCAGCCCGCCTAGGAGGAGGACGTTGATATCTATATCGTTTTCGTTTACTGTTGAGGCGCTTGCTGCTGTTGCTGGTACTGCTACCGCCGCTGCTCCGTTCTCGCTGCTACAGGGGCCATTGAGACTCTTCTGCGTACGCGAGCGCAAATAGCACAGACATTTAGTCACGTCTGTGGAATACTGGCCCGGGTCGTAGATGATGGGGACCTGCAGGTCTTCATAGTGTTTGCGGACCTCGGGGGAGATGGAGTCTAGGTCTCCTACGATGGCGTCGGGGAGCTGGAGTAGTTTTTTCTGTTAGAAAAGAGCTCTTTTTAAAAAATAAATAAAATAATAAATGTTGTTATATTTTTATTATATTAATATATAATATAATATATTGTTAATAATAGCTACACAGGGGATGTATATATATCTACCTCTATTGATTCTCTGCCCGATTTACGCATGAGGTTGTATAGGCGATTAGCCCCGCCATCTGCACATATTGTGAAGCTTGCTAGATTAGGCAGAGGGTTGTCAGTTCAATTTTTGTTTTATTCATTTTTACATATAAGACATGAAACTCACCATGCTTCTTGAGGATTGTGTATGCATTTTGGTTGATTGGCTGGTTGAGGACAAGAAGGGCGAATGGCGAAGATGGCGGGGCTGCAGGGTTGAAGAACTGCGCGGGATACCAGTCCATTATTGGATGAAATGATTTGTATGCAACTACAAACCAGCGTGCAAGAAGGGGATCAGTCAATCACTCATGTATCCATGGATACTATCTACAGTACATCTGCAAGCTGCAATTTGCATATAGCTCGACATGTATATATGTACAGCGTCGTGGATCTGCAGCTGTTCTTGCAGAGTGACGTCTGAAACTGACCCAGAACGGCAATCCGAGACGAGAAACGAGTCCGAGCGGGGGAAAGTAATTCCGAGAAACTTATCACGTGCTACTTTTAGGTTCCAAGGTTGTTTCCAGTTCCGTCAAGGGGGGATTGCGGGAACCGGACTAAGCCTGATTGAGCTAGATGACAATATATTACTAAATCGAGACAAGCGCAAGTATATACAGTACATACCTAGTAATCGCAATACGAAACAGCAAAACCAACAACAACCCGACACTGGGCTGAAAGACACCATTTCCGCTGCACACCCCAATACCAGGGGTCGAGGATGGGCGTATCAGTTGGTACCAGGGCGCCAAAAGCGGCATAGTCAGGGAGAACAACAATACCGTATGTACTGTACATCCATACAGGCTGAACCCCTTTCTGTGTCTCCCGCCGTTTTCTGCTCTTCTTCCTCTCCAACTCCCAAGACTCTCTCTCGCCGTCGCCAGCGCCCGTAGGAGACCTCCCTCTCTTCCTCCTCCTCCTCCTTCTCCTCCTCCACCACCTATTCTTCTTCTTCTTCTTCTGCTTCTTCTTCTTCTTCTCTTCTCTCTCTATTCCCATACCTTTTAGCTACCTTAGGCAGCGTGCGTCGCTCCAAATACTCCTGGGTGAAGGCTTCACACAACCCCTTCAACCCCCAATTGAGTCCTTCGTTTCCCCGTCCACCTTCGTTCTGTCGTCCATCCCTTGCTCTATTTTATACAAAGAGAGAATATCACTCTCCATTCGTCTTGTCCAGGCAGCGCTCTAAGCTTGTGCTTTCCCACACCCTTTGGTTCTCGTCTTTCGTTGATCTCCTCGTGTGTTTCCTCCTCCTCCTCCTTCTCCTCCTCCACCACCTATTCTTCTTCTTCTTCTTCTGCTTCTTCTTCTTCTTCTCTTCTCTCTCTATTCCCATACCTTTTAGCTACCTTAGGCAGCGTGCGTCGCTCCAAATACTCCTGGGTGAAGGCTTCACACAACCCCTTCAACCCCCAATTGAGTCCTTCGTTTCCCCGTCCACCTTCGTTCTGTCGTCCATCCCTTGCTCTATTTTATACAAAGAGAGAATATCACTCTCCATTCGTCTTGTCCAGGCAGCGCTCTAAGCTTGTGCTTTCCCACACCCTTTGGTTCTCGTCTTTCGTTGATCTCCTCGTGTGTCCCGTGTTGGCAACAAGAAAAAAAAAATATCTCTTGGTAAGGCCGTGAAACCCCTGTTTCTACCTGCATTATTATATCTTTTTTTTATTGGTAGTCCGTTTCCTCTCCGCATTACATTGATGCTACATACTTTCTAAACTCTTACGATTATTAAAAAAGAGAAGAACGTATGCGGTGCTTTCCCCTGGATCTGCCTCTGTCATTGATATACTCCTGTTTTTCTCTCCTCTACGTGTCCCCAAGACTGCTAGCTAACTGACACTGGTGACCCACAGCAGATTATCCTCCTTTGCCCTTCCTTCCCTTCTGATACTTCGAATATAATCCCAGCCGTTCCTTCTACCGTTGAACTACAAGATGGGTAAGCTTCGATTTCTTTTTCTTTTTCTTTTTCGGTTATAGCTCTGTCTAGCATCACAATAGCGAAGAACATCACTAGTATCTGTGCTTCTCTGGAGAGTCGTTAATTTCTTCGCGTTTTACGTGCTGTGCCACTGTTCCTGTTATTCCCTAATCTCTACGGCCCGGAAATAGGGGATCCTAGTCATGGGCCATTTAAAGTTTCGCGTTTCTGCACCCAAGCAGGAGTGCCAGAACTATGACCATTGTACTGCTCAAGGCCTGAATATCCCAAAGCTCCAAGGGCCGCCTATAGCATACTCTCTCCAGAAATACAAACTGAAGACGACGAACTTCACTGCACTCAGCACTGACAATATGAATAATACAGCCGCAGCCGCCAACGGTATTCCCGCTCCCACGCGGCCTTCTCCAGCTGCTGGCAGTGCAACCGGAAAATCGCCATTTGTCGAACGTAGCAACCCGATGGGCCAGGGTGCTGCCCAAACCGTCACCTCTAAGGATCCCAAGGCCGCTGCCCAAGCTGCTAGCGACATGAGGAACGTTGTCCGCCGCAAGTTGACTGGTTACGTTGGATTTGCCAACCTTCCAAACCAATGGCACCGCAAAAGTGTTCGTAAAGGATTCAACTTCAATGTTATGGTTGTTGGTATGTAATTTATATATTTTCCGTTTTACACATGGTTCTGTTGGAACTTGTGCTGAAAAAGCCTATTTTTTAGGTGAATCTGGTTTGGGAAAGTCTACCCTAGTCAACACTTTGTTCAACACTTCCCTGTATCCCCCCAAGGAGCGCAAGGGCCCTAGCCTCGATATCATTCCCAAAACCGTTGCCATCGAGTCCATTAGCGCCGATATTGAGGAGAATGGTGTTCGCCTCCGTCTGACTGTTGTTGATACACCTGGTTTCGGGGATTTTGTCAACAACGATGATTCTTGGCGCCCAATTGTCGAGAACATCGAACAGCGCTTCGATGCTTACCTCGAGGCCGAGAACAAGGTTAACCGCATGAATATTGTGGACAACCGCGTCCATGCTTGTGTCTACTTTATCCAGCCAACAGGCCACTCCCTGAAGCCGCTCGACATTGAGGTCATGCGCCGATTGCACACCAAGGTCAATCTCATCCCCGTCATCGCTAAGGCTGATACTCTCACCGATGAGGAAATTGCGCTCTTCAAGCAAAGGGTACGTTCGGGGGTTTTCCAGTGACCTCACTTGTTCCTTGTCAAAATAATATATTCTGACGCTTCCACAGATTCTCGCCGATATCCAACATCATTCCATCCAAATATTCGAGGGACCCCGATATGAGCTTGATGATGAAGAAACCATCGCCGAAAATCAGGAGATCATGTCTAAAGTTCCTTTCGCCGTTGTTGGAGCGAACTCAGAGGTCACCAGCGGCGAGGGCCGCAAGGTCAGAGGTCGTCGTTATCCATGGGGTGTCATCGAGGTTGACAACGAGGAACACTGCGACTTCGTCAAACTGCGCCAAATGCTTATCCGTACCCACATGGAAGAGCTCAAGGAACACACGAATAATGCCCTGTACGAGAACTACCGATCTGATAAACTCACACAGATGGGTGTTGCTCAGGACCCAAGTGTATTCAAGGAGGTCAACCCTGCGGTCAAGCAGGAAGAAGAGCGCACGCTGCACGAACAAAAGCTTGCAAAGATGGAGGTAGAGATGAAGATGGTTTTCCAACAAAAGGTGCAAGAGAAGGAAAGCAAGCTCAAGCAGAGCGAAGACGAGCTTTTCGCTCGACATCGCGAGATGAAAGATCAACTAGAGCGACAACGTGCAGAATTGGAAGAAAAGAAGGCCCGTCTCGAGAGTGGAAGACCTCTCGAGGACAAGATAAAGAGAAAGGGCTTCTCGCTCCGTTAACGGTCAACCCGTTGCTGATATACCCTTTGGACATCATGGGACGTCTACCTACGACATGCGGACAACCTTCTTTGCTTGATTTAGTGTTCCTCTTCTTTGAGTCCCCTCTCTTCTGCTCATGGTTCCAGCGCTCTCTCTAATACCTCTTTTCGTTCACTTTTCCCTTTCCTTTCATTTAAGAATATTCGGCTCGCTCTCACACACTCTTTTTCACTTTCTTTCCTTCCCTTTCCTTCTCCTTTTCTCCTCTTTCATTTATACCTCTTGCTCGTTATCTCATTTCTGTAATGACTTCGAATTTTCTATTTTTTTTTCCTTTACTTCTTTTCTCTTGAGCGCCCTCTCCCCTTGTTTGTTTGTCTATTTGCTTGCTTGATTGTTGAGTCTCTCGAACCAATAAAACGGAGAAAAACCAAATTTGTATCAAACTTAATAATCTATCTATCGACTGGTTTCAACTTTTTCGAGAGTATTATTTTTTTTCCCCTTTTATCTTCTTATCTTCTACTTTCTTTCTCATTGGGGATTGGTTTGGAGTGAACGGGGGCGCGGGTTTGAGGGGAGTGTGCAAGCATAGTTTTTCCCGACATTCGACACCAGAAAAGTATGCTTCTAGGCGGATTGGCAAGATATATATGCGTGAGCGAGGGTTATAAAATTGTGTCTTTCTTCGACTTCTTCTTAACTATTAATATTTCTTTTTCTTGCTTTGATCAGGTAAAATTGATTGGCGTGTGTACCCTCTGTTGCTGAGAGGTCCGACTAGTCATCCACGGGCCTGATTTGATCAAAGGCTGTAGTTTGCTATTCTCATTTCATTTCATTTCATTTCTTTCCGTTTTTTTTTCGCCCTTATCCCACTCCTGCTTGTCTGTTTGTCCCTCTTCCTACATATACATACACCCTTTGCTACTAGTCCAGAAAAAACTTCTAATAAAAAAAACCGCCAGAAAATCTTTTTAAATCTGAAATTGCCTCTTGCTTTCTTGTCCATGTATTCTTGTCTTCTTAGCTATAAAAATTTTCTTTCTCCAGTTTATTCTGTCCCCTCCCGGCCCCTTTTCTTCTCCACCTGTCTGTCTATCTATCTGTGATGAAATCCTGATCATATACCCTGAGGTTCTTCTTCTTCTTCTTCTTCTTCATTTCTCTTCCCCTATCTACTTACCAACCCTTCCCCCCTTCCCTTTATTCAACCGTGTCGTTTTACGTACCTCAATATCCCATCAAACCCCCCTTTTCTTTCTCCCCTTCCCTTCTTTTTACTCGTAGGCACTTTTTGGTAACTCATCAATCAATCAATCAATCAATCGATCACTTTTCCTCTCTCCTTGTTCTTGCTCTATCATCCCGCGTTTGTTACTTATTCCTGCTATTTTCTTTTTCTTTTTCTTTTAGGTATTTACACTTATGTTTGCCATCTTCTCCTCTCATTACCCCTTGTACATGTACATACGTACTATATCTGATTAAATAGAGGATAACCTTGGAATTTGCCTTGCCTACTTTGTCAAATTCCCCTTCTCTTACGCTACATACCTTAAAACTTTGATCACCTGTGTATCTCTTGAGTAGAAGTAACATTGTTTCATGATCATTTATTTTCACTGTCTTGGTAGGTAAATAGATTTCAACAAGATATAGCAGCTATCTACTCCGTATACCTAGGGAAATTACCGGGGCTAATATCCTTGAAATGTTTTTTCTTTCTTTTTGCGTTCTTTTTTGTAAGGTTCTAGATAGTCAATGCCATTGTTCCCTTTGAATCTCTTTGAAGCATGGAACGGTAGCCAGCTGGTGGGAAGGGTGGTTAAGGATGTATGTACATACATGTACTTCTCTTCTTCCTTCTTCTTCACTCTCTATTATTATTCCTCGTTCGCTTTCTACCGCCGCCGTTATTTTCCTTTGAGCAATTCTCTGAGTAGGCTGGCCCCCTCCCTCCTCGTTCATTGTTCTCCACCGTCAGTGAAGAAAAAAAAAAACAAGGGGGGGATATATTTACTGGTGGAATATTTCCTGAGTTCCTTTTTTTGCTTCTCTTTGTTGAAATACAAGAAGAAGAAGGGGGAAAAGAACCCTCCCTTGTTGTCGAGGCACGATCGGAATGAGTATGTATGTCTATACAGCAGATCTCTAACTAGTTACCTCTATCTATATATCTACCTATCTATTTTCTTTTGTTTCAATTCCGTAAGATAATTCTCTTTTTTTTCCCCGTCAAGGGGTGCAGACGCTTCGCAGGCAAAGCGAACAAACGAACGATCTACCCTGGGGCCATTTCCTTTTCTTTTTGTATCTCAAAAGGGAGTTTCCAAGTACATAGGTATAGAGGGGATCCAGCCGGTGATGACCATTCGTTTACAACCAAGGGAATCTATATTGTCAGGTCCAGACGTTGTAAATGTAAATTTGAGATAAGATTCATATGTAGATAGATATATAAGAACATAGACCCCCTCTCCTACTCTCTTCACACGGCTGGAATGTGTAACTGTCTTCACCCCAGTCCATCTAATACCACAGTTACGTATCTAGACTTACCTACTGGGCCCTTATGCTGCCCTTATACTAGCTTTCCCCAATCTCCTATCCGTCGTCAACCGATCTTAGATACCCAGCTGGACACCTACCTGCTGGAAACAATACACAATCCTACACCAAGCACATAAAAAACAGCAAGAAGGAAAAGAAAGAAAGAAAAACACCCCCCAAAAATGTGCAAATACACCTCCCACGAACAATACACAACCTGCGCCCACACCATCCCCTGCCACATCAAATACGACATAGTCTACTGCCACACCCCCAACGGCATCCCCCTCCCAGTCCATGCCGTCACAAAACTGCTCACGGAGCCCGGCTTCCACCCCTCGCGCTGCTGCGACATGGACACGTGGCGTGGCACAGTGC
>LDEV01001036.1:0-18697 GCA_001014755.1 Blastomyces silverae | reverse complement strand
GGAGATAGTGGGTGGGGCCGCGAGTAGCTATAGTAATAAGGAAGTAGATATAGAGCAGACAGGTCCTATATCAGTAGCAGTGATAGCACAGAGAGGAAGATACCTAGGTAAGAAGAAGGTTGCGAAAACAGCCCTGAAGCCCCGGGGAACCTTTGTTCTTCTTGCCGCAAAGGGCTAGTTAACTAGATCCAGACCGAGGCTCCCCGCCACGTAGGGCTGATCACTAAGCCCCAACCAACGTCATCGCCAAACTCCGGCGTCAACCACTCAAAAAACGGACAACTCGCAGCTTCACGACGGCGCCCAGCTGCACTTCGCCTGGTCGTGTCAACCACCATTGTCAGACCGTCAAATCCGCCAGGTTCCACTTTGTCTATCTGATTCACCCAAATTCTACCACTGTGCCTTTGTTTCTCATCTAGTTGGCTGCTCTCTAGGTGGCCGTTCACCTCCGTTCGGCCAACAAAGCCAACAATCATAGTAATAATCTCTTCGTTCCAGCTAAATAACCCACGCCAACTCCTTGCTATTTTCGTGTTTGGGTCTATATCGCACTCCACGCATACTTGGCCTTCTACATCACGCTCTCTCCGAAAGTGCAAGCGAAATACTCTCACCTGGGCCCTTTTGCCATATACGACCAGCAGCCCAGTAAACTTGGGCCTGCGCCCCTCCCTTTATCCGGCATCTCGCCATAGATGCTATATTTCAGTCCCTCTTCGTCTTACCGTTTGACAGAGGAGTTGATCGATCAATATACGTGACATTTTCCGGCTGATAACTTCTATCCCTTCCACTCAGCCATGGCTGACGAAACGACGCCAGAGAGGTTGTACTGTTACCAGTGCCAGAGTGTATGGGCAAGGGAAGCAGAGAGCCCATTACAGTGTCCCATCTGCGAGTCTGACTTTGTCGAAATCGTAAGCACACTTCTGATGCAGCTTCGTCTATTTCCTACAGCACGCCTATCAGTTGATAGAAAACTGCTAACTAGTTATCTCTGCTAGGTGGAAAGCGATAACCCCCTGCCTGATCTCCAACTCCCTCGGGTAGACAACCCTCCTGGCCGCGAAAATCCCCGCTCGACATCGCCCTTCCCTTCCATAGATGACCATGGCTGGCGACCAGATATCCGAACTGAACACCTCGAGACCCCAGGTGGTGGTACAACGTTTCGGAGCTTTCGTTCGGGCGATGGGAGATTTTCCTTCGCAAGTACTTCTTTCCGGCCGCCCAGAGGTTCTTCCCCTCACGAAAGACCTCCGCATGATATCCACGTCAATGACCCCTTCGCGCTTCTTCGCAACACCACGGCTCTACTGCACGCCCTTACAGAAAACCGCCATGCCCGGGCCGCGAGGACACCCGGCTCCGCTGGCCTGCGTTCGCCATATGCTATGCCTGACCTCCATGAACCCCATACCCCCCGTGGCCATGATGATCTAGGCTTAAATATAGACGGAGACGGAGACATGCTAAGAGTTAGTTGGCGTCTGACACCGCGAAATGCGTACAACGCCCGGGAGGATACAGATCCTTTTGCTCATCTACAAGAGTTTGTTTCCCCAACATCTCCACCCCGCAATAACCTTCCTGGATTTATAAAACTAATCAAATTGGCTGTTAACTAGAGTCCTCGGACAATTTGCTGGACACCGACATGGAAACCGGACGGACGATGGGGCGGACGGGGAAGTAACAGCGATACAATCGTTGATGATGTCACTTCTTGAAAACATTACTGCCGGCGGCCTAGATGAGAATGCAGACCAACCAGTAACCCCCGAACAGCTCGCGCTCCTCAAAACCCAGACATTAAAAGAAACTTTACAAGAGACGGAGGGAGCGCTTGATCGTTTCGACGGCACGGAAACCTGCGGCATCTGCATGGAAGCTGTCGATCTAGATTCTCGAGTCACAGTGCTGCCATGCAAACACTGGTTCCACGCTACCTGCATATCCCCTTGGCTGGACGATCATAATACTTGCCCTCATTGTAGAGCCAGGATTGGGCGTCCCGCACCTCCAACGCCGAACGGGGAACAGCGTCGAGATTCAGGGCCCGGCTCAGCGTCCGACCCAATGCCCCCGCCTCGATCTGCCTCTGCCCCTCGTGGTAGAGGAAGCATGGCGGACCCTTTTATTATTTCAGACAGTCCGCCTCGTCGATCAAGTTCGGGGAATGGCAATAGGTCACGGTCCCCGCGTTCCTCGACTAATCGCGACGGTGCCAATACACAGTCCAACGAAACTGAGAGGCTCCGTTCACGGCCCGGGCATAATGGACAGGACCCCAACAACCTTGGTGGGTGGTTATGGAATTGGCTTTATAATAATGATGATTAAAGTCACCGTTCCTCGGCTCCTACTACCGGAATGAAGTAGCTACCCCTTAATTCCACCATCTCACATTGAACAACCCTCTCTCTTCGGTCACGACAATTGCACGGCGGTGAGTTATACATGGGACTTGCTCTACTATTTTCACCCCGGGCCTCGTAACGGCCAAAATAATCCAACTGGATTAATATCCCCTGGTAACATGTCACCTACTAGATTATCCCAGTTTTGAGATAGGGATCATGATTATGATAATGTTGAACATCAGCCCCCCATGCATCCTCCGCCATATTTTCTTCTCTTCTTCAACCCTGTTGTTTTTGTATTCACCTTTCTGTTTTAATGGAACATAAAATTTTATTTTCATTGTTCCTTTCACTTTTTTTTTGATTTGGTTGGCAGCTAATGAAAAGAACGTGCAGGTCTCACTTTTTTCACCCTCTCTTCTTATGCAAGCGCAGGTTTCTTATATTTATTTTTTTTCTTTGTTTTTCCTTTTGTTTGTGATTGCGAAAAATAGCTCTTTTATACCCTTATTAGTCGATAATTGATCAACACCCCATCTCTCTGGACCTTTTTTTGTGAGCGGCTACTGTACTGCTCCTCCAGTTCCTACTGCTCTTCGTAGTAAAATTTATTCCTTTGAATGCACACATATTTTCTTTCTTTCTTTTTCAACCTTTGTTTTGCAATGACGAGATTGAGACGAAGACTGCCTGGTTCGAAATTATAAGATAATATGACCTTTCAAAAAAGAAAAGCGAGATGCAAAGCTTCTTTCAAGTTGTCGTTCAGAGAAAGAGGTTGGTTGGTTGGTATGAATAGCCAGATCATGTGACATCGTCAAGCCCTAATTCGGCTTCCATAGCAACAACATCTGGGGAAACATTTTTGTTAGCCCTTTGTTGTAAATATCGCATAGCCAAAGTATAGCGAAATGTTTTGAATATTTTAATTTTTATATTTCCTCTACACTCCGGGCTAAATGAACACCCTGATCCGTTCTTGCAGGTCCAATTCAAGGGCCCTCTTGGCTCTGTTATTGTTGTTTATCTCGGTATATTACGTTTGTTTTGATACTATAAGTTCTACATCGAAGATACCCCCATCATGGAAACAGTCTGTTGGACTCGTTCGGTCCAAAGAGATAGTTGTCGCAAGCCTGAAGGAGGATGATACCTCATGGATCGCGGAACATCTCCCAGACTGGCATGCCAGCATCTATGTCGTGGATGATCCACGAGCAGAATTGACCGTGCCGGTGAATAAAGCCAGGGAGTCAATGGTGTATCTGACGTCAGTAATTTTTGTTTTGTTTTCCCGAGTTAGAATATTGATGTATTTACTAACTCTATGATGATGGTTTTAGGTATATTATTGATCACTATGATAAACTCCCAGATATCATGATCTTTATGCATAGTAATCGGTATCAGTGGCATAATGATGATCCGATTTACGGTATGTATGAGCTGGCGTGCAACACCATTCTCTGTAATTCTTTTATTTTCTATTTTATTTTATATTCTTAGCCCTTTAAGGGCATCAAGTTCGCAAATACACAATTTCGTGCTAAACCGATTTATCTTCCTCAACTGCTATTAAGATGCCGTTCCAATCATCCAATCTCTCCGCCTCCAGCATGTATACAAAGTCGGCTATGCGCCCCTCCGCTGCACGTGGATTCCAGGCTGTCCCGCGGAATTACATCCCTTAAATCCTACAGACGCGGGCCCGGATAACCGCCAACGTTCAGAAGCCGCTTATGCGGCTGCGTTTGAGAAAATGCTTCCAAATACCCCTGTTCCATCGGTTGTCGGAGCGCCGTGCTCGTCGCAGTTTGCTGTGACTAGGGACCAGGTGAGGAAAAGGGCCAAGGAGAGCTATGTGTTGATGCGACGCTGGGTTATGGAAACGGATCTTCCTGATGCGGTTTGTGGGCGTGTTATGGAGTATATGTGGCATAGTATGTGTCCATTTTTTTACTTTTTCTTCAGCTCGGTTCTTGTTTTTCCCCCCCCTTACATTCCATCTGAAATTCTCATTCTGTATACTTTAAGTATATATATTGGATGATATACCGGCTAACATGATTTTACCGCAGCCATCATGCAAATGCCACCAGTCTACTGCCCCCCAGCAGCAGAGTGCTACTGTATGACATTTGGGTTATGCAACTTGACCTGCAACACCGTTGTCAGGTGCGAGAACAGATATATTCTCCCCAACATTTCGCGCGTCCCTGAGGGCTGGCCGGAAAAAGGCGGTGGGGAAAACGGCTGGCCCGTTCCTGGATGGCATCAATGACGAAACGACTACTTACGCCAACTTGTACGATATTCACGGATTTCAACTTGTTTGATATTGCAGCCCCCATTTATTCCTATCTCCTCACAAGTCAAGGGGTTGAATAGAGGGAAATCATCACTATGTCGGATTGGATTTTGGGCCTTCTAGTTGCAAAAGATGGTGTACCTGCCATGAAGGCCGCGAGGCACTGGTGTGCATTAATTTTGGTCATATATTTTCACTTTTTCTGACTCCACTATTTACAATTTATTGCTATGATCACGACATTTACAAAACGAAGAAGCGAGCGAAGAGACAAAAAAAAATACTCCATACATCAAACTCTGAGCCACAGACGAAAACAACAGATCTGTCAATATACAAAAGCGGGGATATGCGTAACGCGCGCTCAATTCGAGCCATCGTCTTCCTCCCAACCATGCGCACACGGCGAAAAGATTCCTCTATCCAGCCCCTTAATTCGTCGGTGCACATACATACACCGCTCGAAACTAGCTACATCCCGGATCCCATCCCTCACGCCTTCGAGAGAAAAGCAGCATAACTCTGTACCATGCCGGCAAACCCAACAATGGCTGCTGTATCTCTAATGCCATTCTTGTTGTACCATGCGGATGTACCGAAGCAGAGGATGGAAGTTAGAGCAGCGATGCCTTTTTCAATTGGATCGGATAGGGCACCCTGCGCCGATTGGGACCAGCGGTAGTTGGTTAATGCTATGGATGGCGGGTTAGTTTAAGGAGGCAGAACGGGGAATACATATGTTCCTTTCGTTTTTATCGGCTCGTTTCAGTTGGGTTTTTCTTTTTCTTTTCTTTTCTTTCAATGTTTTCCCCCCTGTTTGCGGTGATGAAAGCCTACGGGCAGACAGGCGCCCGTGTATGGATGACTATGATACCCCTTTCAAACCTATATGAGATATGAACTTACCAACGATGAGAAAGAAGATGCTTCCCTGTGAATATCGAGTGATTAGTTAAATTCGACCTTGCATTTTCTTATGTTATCGGCACTTGGACGTAGGAAACGAAAACCAAACGGGATTATCTTAAACAAGACAAGAAAATGAAGGATATGAGGAGCTCAGTTGTCTTTCTTATAAGAAACCTTTTCCACATACTCGCCTGATTCAAACGGTTCAAAGGGCCCCAAACGGGAATAATTCCGACAACTTGAAAAACGAAATAAATCAGAAAAGGGGAAACAGGAATAACTACATACCTGATACCACCCGGCTCTCGAAAAGGCGCCCACATGCCGTGGCAAACCCTTGAACTGCGGATCAGTCATGAATGATTTGCCCGCAAACTATATAGTTGAGGAAGGGGTAAAAATAGTTAGCTTATCATGAAACCCTTGTTCAATAGTTATTAGTTTCTATATTTATATAACCACATACCGTATGGCCAACTGCGAGCAGTGCGAACACAGCAGCGCTGGTTTTGTATGCCGTTGACATCGTGGTTCGTTTTCTTTATATTTTGTTTATATGTGGGTATGGGTCCGTTATGCAAAGTGAAATATAGCAATCAGAGTAATTTTCACGGTAGCAAGGGATTGGGATTTTTGGATTAATTATTCAATTGAGTTGGTGTGTTGCTATGATGTAAGAAGAGCTCATGGGTTTATGTATGTTGCCGCCTCGTCTTCGTTCAAGATAGTTACCTCGGCTGGTGAAAGCTTAACGTAGCGTGGTTATGAGGTTTCCAGTAGAGCCGAACCTGGGTGAATTGGTGGTGAAGAAAAATAGCTACATCTTGATAGACAGATATTGAGCAATATACTAGGATTGCCTGTTTGGATAGTAGCATGCCATTGTAAGGTTTGATTTTGTTAATTGGCCTGAGGGGTTTGGGGCTCTCGGCGCCAGTCCCGCTGAAAATAGCCCTTTTTTGCCAATTCGAGGTTTCCAGAACCTTATTCAAGAACTAAATATCTTCCTTCTCAATAAGCCGGCTAGACCTCCTCCGATGATGTTGCACTGCCGTGGTGTTATTCTGCAACCGGTGGGTTGCTATGCCCCCTCGTGCGACAGGACAATGGGCCTCGTGCTCTCCATTCCTATATCTCCCGGTCCCAGAGCTGGCTTATCCTTTCAGCTAGCTGTATTGATATGATGTCCAGAGTCTTGCGTGTTTGCACATCTCAGGTGCACGCGTTCTAGTGCGCCTACTCATCCTCTTTTCCCAGTAATATCCAAATAATCAGAGAATCAAGCACCTTTAATGGTACACCTGAGAAAGTCGTATTGTATCACCACACTTTAAAGGTCTGGGGTTTCATTGGGAACCACCGAAGCAGTGTATTAGCTGCTTGAACTGCGGGAACGACCCTGAACATGGCGATCACTTGAGACAGATAAGCATCGTAGTCAAGTCGTCGGCACTCATCCAAGCGTTTCCGGAAGACCCTTAATCGCCTCTCCATTCCAGGTTAGAGACAACACCTTATCCTCACCATTCTCCCGCACTTCCCCTGCATGCTTAACCTCAACTCCCAACGCCACTAAACCCGCATCGTCCGCCCTTTTATTCCACAAAACCTGCCGAACACGGCCATCCAACTCCGCAAAAATCCATACCAACGGGTACCTGCTCTTCAACAGCGCAGTCCGCAGCCCCTTCGTAGACTCCCTCGAGCTTACGAGCATGCCCAGTATTCCCTCACCGCGCCATCCCACCGGTGCTCCTGCAAAAGTTCCCTCCAGCTCCCGTACCACGTTCGGACCTACTTTGTTCTTCAAAGCCTTGCATTGTACGATGACGCGTAGCGGTTGGGAGTTTGAGTCTGGAAGATGCCAGCTGCCCACCAGATCTATGCCGGAGTCTAGCCTGCCGCCTATGCGGGTCAAGTCGAGAGCCCAGCGGCGGAGGGTCTGCCGGACGGTGTATTCGTAGTGCGTACCGACGTACGTAGTACTTGTTGTGTCGAGAGAAGTTCTAGCGGCGTAGTCGAGGAATGAAGGGAGGTCATGATGTTGGGAGGTTGGGGAGGCCGGGGGGATAGGCGGAGCGTGAATATTGGAGAATGACCGGTAGGCACATTGTAGAGGAATGCGGGCAGATAGCCGAGAGGACAAGAGAAGGGGACGTATATGTATCATCGGATTAGTTGGAGGTGAGAATAATGTTTTAGGGAAAGATTTTGTCCTTTGAGTTCCCTCGATTTAGTCGCGATTCGAAGGTTCAAGCCGATGCCAAGGCCGGAGCTCAGAGCTTCAACTGCTGACCTCATCTTTCTTTCTCCACACATTCCCTACATCACATCTTCTGGCTCACTTCGCATCACGAACTCCGCATGAAACAGGCAGTTCTATGCTTAGCGCGATAATCAATTGTATATGCTTAATCTCAGTTTATCCATATCCGAAATAACAGCCCAGCCATCCTCAACCACCGTCGAGGGAAGCTCCCCGCTCTCCCTCCACCACCACCGCATCACCACCCACCCACCATGGCAGACATACTCACACAGCTCCAAACATGCTTGGATCAAGTAATACCTAATCCGTTCCACAGATATAATCCAAAAACAAAATAAAAATAAAAATTAGAAGTCCTATCTAACCAAAGCCAAACCGCCTGCATCTAGCTCGCAACCCAATTCTACGCAACCCTCTGCTACCTAACAACATACCACGACCACTCCGCCGCAACCCCACCCTCCAACATCCCAACCGCAATCCCACAACTGAAAAAGATCCCCAAAAACCCTCCTCCCACCACTACCGTATCCGCCACCGCAAAAGGCACTAGCGGAGCCGCTGCCTCCCCGCAACCCCAACAACCCACCACCCCCGCAGCCGCAGAAGCACAAGCCCAGCAACAAGAATCTTCTCCCGCAGAACCCACTCCAGATACCCCCGAGATCTTTGCGCTACGACAGCGCGAGCTAGCCCGCGACCTGATCGTCAAAGAGCAGCAGATTGAGTACCTCATCAGCGTTTTGCCCGGGGTGGGGAGCAGTGAGGCGGAGCAGGAGGAGAGGATTAGGCGGTTAGCAGAGGAGTTGAGGGTTGTGGAAGCGGAGAGGACGGAGAAGAGGAGGGAGATGAGGAGGTTGGGGGAGAGGGTTGATGAGTTGTTGGGGGCTGTGGAGGGGAGGGGGTGAGGGGACGATACTCCTTCGGGGAGGGTGATTGGTTGTTTTTTGGGGTGGGAGTTTTCTGGATTTATGGGTAACTTTCTCTGGCAGGAGGGGGGATTTATTAAATAAATAATACGAACGGCGTTGGATGGATGGGTGGTGATGCATTCTCTTATGGTTGCTTTTGGATGGGATTCCTTTGATCTGTTGGATATTTATTGCATTCCTATTCTTGACACTTAAAATTTTCAGGGCATTGGCACTGTCTTCCTGAGTGAGAGATGCCCGTGGATTTAGTCCGTGAGATATATGGCAGTATGTCGTCAATATCTAATGATAAGAATATATGATTCCGTTGCTTTGTAAATTGATATATAAGTTTACATGAGAGATCGTGTAAACAAAGCTTGTACGCGTCCGGAATCGGAGATACCTCATTTTTTTGTTCCAGATATCTAGTTATCTATGTCTTCAACACCGCATGCGCGCTTTTTTTGAAAAAAAAAAAAACACACAAAAAGAAAAAAAAACCACAAACACAAACCCGCCGGATTCTACAACGAACCTGAAGAGTAGGGGGTGAGACTTCGAGAAGCAAAACTCCACAGGCCTATCAAATGGCTCATCGGCCAAGAAAGATGCAATAAGGTGCGAAATTCGGGTAAATCATCAAGCCACCAAATTTAAAAGCGCCATCAGGGGCAAAGGTGTTACATACAAATGAGGTCTTGGAGTAACAAGTACTGTACAAAGGGAATACAAAGATGCGGAAAAATGGAAAAGAGAAGAAAAAGTATTCAGGGTATATGAACTAAAAAACATTAAAATAAAGGAAGAGGAAAGGAGGGGTGAAGGATCTTTTTCAAGGCCCCTGATAACAAACCCAGTAAAGTTCAGGTAAACGCCATTGAATCTCCGCCAGCCAAAAGTAGCCACATGGTATCTATTCTCCGTAGAAATCTGAATTGTCGCTCCTTATTTTACGCGCCGGCAAGAGTGATATTTTTCTGAAGGCAACGCGAAAATTGTTGCACGTGGATGTATGGATGAATGTGAGTGTTGGGTGACTAGAACCCTCGGACGTAGTGCGATCGTGAGTCGTGGATGAGTCGTGAATCGTGATAGATGCAAAATAGTTTATAAAAACAAGAGAAGAAGAAGAGAAGAAGCAGAAAAAGCGAGGCGGGCCAGACCGCAGGCTTCACTTTCACGTAAACAGATTCCGATACTCCTTCATCCTCTCCTGCTGCAACTCCCTCCTATCCAACCTGCCCCGATTCAAACTCATGTCTGCCATCTGCTGCTTCTTCTTCGCCAGCTCCGCAATCTTCTCCTCAATGCTATCCTTCATGATGAACTGGATCGTCGTCACTTCACGCGTCTGGCCTAGGCGATGGACCCGGTCCACAGCTTGCGCAATCGCTGCTGGGTTATATTGCGGCTCCATAATGTACACTCTAGATCCTGAGGTGAGATTTAACGCGACGCCGCCTGCGCCTAGAGTGGCGAGGAGGACGGTGATGTTGTTGTTGTCGCGGAATTCGTCGAGGGCGGCATTGCGCTGTTTGAGAGACATGGTGCCGTCGAGGCGGGTGAAGGTGGTGATTCCGTTATCCTCTAGTGCAATTTCGATTAGGTCCAGGTGCGATGTCCAGGCGGAGAATACGACGCTTTTGATCGGGGGTTCATCGGGCGCTTTCTTGCTTTCTTCGACTGTGTCGAGGAGGTGTGAGATGAGCGCTTTGGTTTTTGTATGCGGTCCTTCATACTGGCCGAATTTCTTGTCTTGTTTGGGATTCTTTCTTGTGGATATTTGGGATGCTTGGAATTTCTCAAAGCCCCGGCGCGTAATGGCTGAATAAGTTACGGGGATTAGGCCTTTGCAGAATGTGCAGCTAAGCTCGGGTCGTTTGCCTGCATTTTCGTCGAAAACTTGTTGAATTGGTGGGAAGCAGTCAGCACAAACAATATCATAGCATGGCAGCATGGCTGCCATGAGTGGATCTTTATCGCTCGGGCTATCTTCTGGAGATTGGAGCGTGACGGTGTTTCCGCATCTTGCGCACACATCTGCGGCAGATTCTTTCATCAGGGCCAGCATTTCATATGCCTTTTTCTCCGTGACGGTTAAAGATTCCTCGTCAGTTGGCTGCTCCAAATCAATAGCGTCAGTGGCACTTAACCCTTTAAACCTGTCCCGGTCTTGTTGATCGAGGAGTTCTTTTCCATGAGCACTAATTTGTCTCAGAACCATCATCGCCTTCAAAACTAGATGATATATTTTCCCTCGCATCTTTTCTTTGCTCTCGCCAGCAATTACATTCATCATTACGTTGGACTCCTTTCTAAAGAATTCATGGAGCATCTTTTCCTGCTCCGAAAATGTCAAAGTAATGATTTTGTCATGGCGAGGTGGCAGGTTAATGCGATCTTTGACGCGGCGGAGAGTGAACGAATCAACGAGCATGCGGAGATTCGGGATTGCCTTCGGATTCTCACACTTAAATGGAGCAATAATGTAAGCCGCAAACTGAGCCTTCTCCACGTACGGATGGAGCCTCAAAAACCTCGTGACAGATGCTAAGTCTTCTAGTCGGTTCTGGATCGGTGTTCCAGTAACCGACCAACGGCGCTGGGAATCTAGTGCAAATATAGCCTGGGATTGGGCAGCGCTTTGTTCCCTGATAGCGTGTGCTTCATCGAGAACGATACGGAAAAAGTTCATACGGGTGAGAGGGCTAGTTCCTCTCTTCGTGCTTTTGCCGGAGAGCTCACTGAGTATTGTGCTATAAGTAGTGATGATGAGGTCGTGCTTCGATAATTCAGCCGGGTCCTCTGTTCTCGTAGGTCCATGAAAGACGTAATATGAAAGAGTATCCTCCTCCAGGTGTTCCTCAATCTGGTTAACCCAGTTCCCTACTGCGCTTAGAGGGCAAACTAAAAGGGTGCTTTTCACATTCCGTGCTGCAGGATTGTTCAATAATCTCTTGTCGACGGTGTGTAACGCCCATTCTAATGACTCGAGATGGGTAGATATGACAAGGGATAGAATACTCAACGTCTTCCCCAAACCCATCATATCCGCCAACAAGCCTCCATAAACTTGTGGCGGTTCTTCGAACAACGTAACACCGCTAATAATATCGCGATAGCACTTTTGGCCGTTCGACTGGTATTGGATCCTCCATAAAGAATTATTTTCCTCTTCCTTCTCACCAAACCTTCGGGGCTTTTCCTTATGTAACATATACCACAGCGCTTGTTTCTGATGTGCAAGTAGACGCGTTTTTATTGAAGCAGGCGGCTCCGTTTCTGGGATATTTTCAGCGCTAGTCAACTGATCGAGCATTTTCGTGACAGCGCTGTTAATTTCTTCTGCTGTCCGTGTTTCCGATTGGACCGCAAGTCGATTCGCGGTACTCGCCGCTTGAACGAGGCGTCTCTCGGTATGGGGGTTGCAGGTCGAAATCCCAGCCTCAACCGAGTTGGGCATCCCTAGCCAAACGTTCTTCTGGCCAAGATGCCTCCCGATCCCGTCGGCCATCTTCCTGGGGCCATAGAGGTTTATAGTTATGCGGTATATCTCCGAGCAAGCTTGCCCTGGCCATTCATTTTCCTTCTTCCTGCGGACATCGAGCCGAGCTTGAGTTCGCACCTTGATGATTGTCGAGTCGAGAAGTGGCACTAAGGCTGTTGAAACACGCTTGTCAATGATCCCAAATACACTTTGTGACGGGTCTGCAACCTCAATCCTAGTATCTGGGCCGCGAGTACGAAGAAGTTGACATCGAATAGATGGCCAATCGGATGATGTGGCGCCAAAAACCGACTTCATTGGACGAGGAACTTGGTGAGCGTAAACCATCGCGCCTTCAATTCTTCCATAGCAGACCTCCTCCATTCCCAAATCCTTATTACCAAGAAAAACAACATCGTCATCTTCATTCTTATCATCATCTAGGTGAATTGTTAGCACAGAATATATAGTTCATCGAGGAACGCGCTGGAGGTGGTTACCTATTGTAAGATCTATCGTCGCCACTTTAGAAAGTGACGGAGTAAGGGTTTCCGAACGTTCCTTCATATAATCCGCCAGCCCCCGTCCAGCACTGGAAGCGAAATTCTGCTCCGAACTACTAGCATGTTGATTCGTGTCGCGTTTTATCCGTTTCTGTGGTTGAACTACGCGCTCTTCAACCCCATACATATTTTCAATCATACTTCTGTGACGGTCAAACCGACTCGGTTCGAACCCGCGAGTTGAATCCGTTTTCTCGCTCTGGGAATCGCTCGCGTTTCCATCCGAGGCAGAATAGCTCTTGTTATCGCTGCTGAGCTGCGGAGGGGTAGGCGTCTGAGATACTGGTGCACTAGCATTTGTTCCTTGCTTGCGCGCTTTCAAGCTTCGAGGGCTTAATAGCACTCTGGGATCGAAAGCTGTTCCCGAGGGCGTACCAACGGGTTGGGGAGAGCTGGAGCTTGAACCTATGTATTCGAAAAGGCAACGTGAGTATGGGAACCGAACGGAGTAAGTGAAACTTTAAGAGCGTAACAAAAGGGGGAGACGTTATATGAGATGTGAACAAAAGAAAATGGGTTTAGAGCTTGCGACCCGGCTGTACAGAGAGGAGATCGAGTTGAGCTAGGGTGAGACAGAAAGGAAACTGAGTGCAATCCAAACATACTTTTTGCCGACTGCTTTTTAAAAGCTTTAGGGTCCAGCAGGACTGCCGCAGAAGAATTCATGGTGACTCAGAGAGGTATTTTTCGTCCGGGATGTGTATAAGAGAAATTGGCCTCGAAAGATCTAGAAAAGATGCTAAAGGGACGACGAAATCAGAAGGTTTAAAAGATGAAAAACACGAAAAGTTTAAGGAAAAGTATGTAGCACGCTCATGTCGAGAAGGCATCTGCAGATTATATCAGGAAAAAGAAAAAGGATGTGAAGGTTAGGTGAAGGGGGAGGGGGACTCGAGACGAGTTCGAAGGCAGACTGAATCGAGAAGCTCAAGTTGTGAGCGAGCGAGTGAGACAAAAGCACGCGCAGTGTGTTGAGGTCCGCCCCAATCTGGTTAGTGATGCTTTGGGGGAAATGTGCTTATCCACTCATTCACTGGTCAGTCTGGAGAGACACCGTGATAGATGTAGGAGGTGATTGACGATGTTGGAGGAATCGCGAAGGGGAGTGGAATGACGCATTGGGACATGGGGAAAGAGCCGCGATGGCGCTAGCAGATAAGATAAGCCGGAGTGGCATGTGACCTGACCTAAATAGGCATAGGCTGAAGTTTAAACTCGGCCAAGAAAGATATGCATACATTTTGCGGGGGACAGGATAGACGTGATAACAATGGAAGTATTGGGTTATTATTATTATGTATATATTCTAGGTTAGTAGAAGGAGATAAGATATAAATATAATTCGACAAAAATGGAAAGACATCATCGAGAAGGCAAAAATTGAAGAACTATGTATCAGTGATCCAGCCTCCTCGGGCATGCTCGCGATACCGCCCAGAAAACACCACCCACGAAGAAGAAACGATATTGGCGGACCCAAGGGAGGCAGGCAGGTTTCTATTAATTTCTCCACAGGCCGGTCAAAAATAAGAATCCTCCCTTGAATAAAAAAGCCCTTAATGAAAAGAAAGAGAAAAGCAAAGAAGACAGGAAAATGGAACATGCCAACAACGCTAATATAACTCCACATGCTCATGCCATGGTCCCCAATTGTATATCCTTGACCTGGATGACAAACGTAAAATGGGAAATGCGAAATAGAAAGATAGTAATATCATGGGGAGAAGAAATCCCCCCGCATTGGAGAGAGGGGACAAGGCGGGAACAAAAAGAGAACATTAAGGTAGCTGAAATGTGCATTTTGCCCAACCAAAACCATGTATGCGAATGAGTAAAAAGAATAGATGTTTATAATCATTAGATTGTGCTTCTTCCTGTTCAGCACCAGGTGAAAACCGGATTCTTGCTCTTGACAGCCTCGAGTCGCTCGACGATCACCTTGCGCTCATTCCCTTCCATCTCCTCCGCCGCCGCGTAGCCAAGGTCACCTTCAAGATCATCGCCGCCGAACATAAACGCCATACTGCCCCGTCGATGGGTAAAGGACGCAGCATTCTTTCTATGTGCTGCATGTTTGGAATCGACACCTAATTTGGGCCTCGATGGGTTAGATGCAGTAGCGCGTACGGGAGCAGTGGCCCAGCTCGCTGCGAGATCCCGTTCGTCGGCTTCGTCGACCCCGTCAAAGTTGCTGTAGGTGAAACCACCAAGCGAAGTCGGGCTGCCCGCCACTTCTCTTCTGCCGCTGGACTCTGTGGAGCCTCTGTCGTCGCGGGACAACGCGAATCTGTTAGGGTTGGGTAGTTCGTGGGATGGTGAGCCTAGGTTTAAGAGATCGCGGTGTGGCCCGGAGTCGGACGATATGGCTGTGCTGATATCCATTTCCTCCTGCTCGCGATCTAGCTCTCGTCGCTTCTGCATTTCGGTAGAAGAGACGCGGAGCGGGATGGCAACGGGGATGTCGACCAGGTCGTCCCAGACACATACCCGTGTTCTTCGTGTAAGCTCTAGGGGTCCATGGTCTGGTTGTTTGAGTGTCTCGACCACATTCCATGCCTGACCCTTCATAACTGCTATTTGTCGCGCAAACATGCTCTCTTTGAAATCGGAATCCTGACTGAAGACCCGCCGCAGAGCAGTTTGTGTGCCGCTCCACCAGGCGGTCGACGTAAGGAGAGGCAAGAAATGGTCTCGCGTTTTTCTCGAGAACGGCTGACCGATGAGAGAAACAGGAAGGAAAAGCCAACCAAAGGGGAAACTTCGCCACTGTTTCATAAAATTAAAATATTAGTATCACGCCATCATAGCTTAAACAAATACTGACGGAATTCAACATACGGCATCAGGATGCTTCCAGGGCCACGATAAGCTATTATCGATTGCTCCGATGGATATACTGGCGTGGGGTAGATCTGGCGCATTGGACGGCGTCGCTGACCGGCTAACAGCAACCATCGTTTCCTGGCGCCGGTATGGCCGAATGCCTGAGCCTAGACGATCCGAGCCTAAAGAAACAGGCTGTGGCGGGGGGGTGTGGTCGTCATCGTCCGAATGGTTGGTGCCGTTTACCTTTGGCGGTTCAGCAACGATAGAGACATTCTCAGTTTGCCAGTCGATTTTTATCATCCAATTGTCCAATCCACGGTCTGTGTTCCGCATGATATAATCTAAGATAACCAGCTTTTCAAGCTCCTCACGGAAGGTTTGCTTGAGGTTCTCAGACCAATAAAAACGAGGATGGGGGGACTCTTCTTGCGCAGGAGATGGGGAGAAATGACGGTCTTCATATTCATCTTCGTCATCGGACTGGATGCCGGACGGTCGACATGCTTCATTCCATGGACGCTTCTTCCTCCTTGGTGCATCTCCTGCAGGGAAGCCGGAGTTATGCTGATCGGGCCAAGGATGCTCACGGAGGAATATGTTGGCATCTTTATAGCCCTTCAGGAAGACTTGAAAGCTGCCAACTTTTGCCGGCAACTGTTTCTTGCCGCCCCAAGTACTCCGGCGGTCCCAGAAGTCGTAGTAAAAGGATTTCGAGGATAGATAGACGATGTCGGTGTAAGGGACAAGGTTTGTTTTTAGGCGGGTATCAAGGACGTAGGCGGCGGCCTCGGAGACGTAAGATAAATTAGGAATTAAACAAGCCCGACCGAAAAAGCAGGGGAACAAATTTCTATGTATCCATTTCGTCCACTTGGGATTTCGTGATGCGTAGGGCTCCTCATCTTTCGGTTTGAAAACGCCCACAACTTTCCCCTGGCTGTTTCTTGCAAAGTAGCTGCCCGAGCTACCCTGTGATATCATCTTCGGGTGTACCCCTAACTCGATTGCGGTTCTGACGCTGTCGACAACCGCTTCGAATTCCTCCTTGGTCATCCGGTCTGCATCTGCAGGGTCATATTCAAGGGATTCAGACGTAACGGGCCGAATCCCATCGGGAGGCTGAAATACGGAGTGGTGAATCTCCAATTTCTCTTCCGCAGCAGTCTTTCCCTTAACCTTGTGAATCTTGAACTTGGCGGCGATTTCTTCTGCCCACCTCTCAAGACGCATATTGATGGCCTTTATATCCACACCGGAATTACTCCGCACACGCCTTCGAGATCCATTTGGGCGATGCCGGTAACCGGTTGGTGAAGACCGTCCTGATGCATGCATCTGGGGGCGGGAATGAATAGGGGCGTATCGGGGGGCGGATGTGGAGAGGCGAGGGGGTGCGGCGAAGGGGTCCTCATCATCGGAGTAGTCGTAAAAGCCATGATCTCTTCCCTCGTCAGCCTGAGCAAGGCGCTCATAGCCGGACGTAGCAGGACGATGTTTCTTGGGCGCCATGGTGAGGAAGAAATGGGTGGGCGATTATTATTAGGAGTAAGGGAAGGTCAAATAAATACTTGGCACAATAGAACGTAGCTTCATTGATGGCGAAGAATAAGGCGGCAACACTCCGGAGAAGATCACGCATTCAGCAATTCAATACGCTTTTGCCATAACCAATTGCAAGTAGAGGAAAGCAACAAGGGGGAAATCCGCTATATAGGCAATCGGGATAAGAAGGCGGTTGTCGAGGTTTTTTTTCGCAGCCGAAGCATGAAGATCAATGGATGCTCCTATTTAATTTAACTACACGTAGGGTGGAAGAACATGTGATCTAGACTGCTTATGTAAAAAATGGGTCTGGGGTACCAAGTCATGTGGTGTCAACCATTCAGGGGCTGAAAACAGACACTGCCCAGGCGGGAGGAGGCAGCAACATTTTTCAAACTATCAAGAGGACTCGTTGGCAAGGGGCCCACGGCAGATCTGGTCGCTAATGAATGGACTGGGGGTTAAATTGGTTACAATAGCACTTATCACCCAAAGAACCTCACTTTTAGGCATGGTGAATGAGGGTTCCATGCATCACATACAGGACTGAGGACAAAAAGATGCATGCATATGAGGATGCTCTGATCCATACATTGAGTGTTAATGGCAATCTCAAACCAAGAGCCAAACAACAAATAAAAACTGGTTATCACTGGTAAGGAGCCAACCCTGATACATTCTCCAGGAAGACCCCTACAGCTGTTTCCCTCTAGTAACAGGACTGGAATTCTCATGAATCAAGTAGTGTGCACCAACATGATATGCCCGGGTATCATTTTTAATATAAACAATTACTCCTTTACACATCTAGCAAAAAAGGAGAAGTACTATCTAAGTAGGAAAAAGTCAACACCATCAAGATGAACAGATAAAACACAAAATCGGACAAAAAATACACACGAGAAGGACAAGAAAAAAATAATAAGAATAAAACATAGAATAAAATAAAAGTAAAAGTAAAAAGAGGCCGGCCACAAGCTGAACATATCTTTCTCCTCACTTGATTTCCAACATATTTACATACATCTGCTCGGCGGAATCCTGGATAAGTACTCCGTACTTGTATTACCATTCGTTCATAGCAAGCAAACCATGGACTAGCTCCGTGACCCCCATCCCCCCTTTCCGGCTCTACATACCCGGCCCCCATACATCCCATCCCATTTACCCCCCTATTTATGGTCATGATGTCCGCTTCCCATCAATTCCGAAATAGCACCCCGTTCAGACAACTCCGCAACAGGCTTCTGGTAGTGGGGTGGGTGGGCATACTCGGTCTGCGCGGAGTAGACAGCACCGCCCGCCGAAGCAGCTACCAGCGCCTGTCGTTTACCGCTCCGCTCCCAGATGGCCCATGCAAGTGCGGCAATAGCAATGACTCCGAGAGGGACTCCGATACCAACTCCGATGAGGGTGTCACGGGGAGAGGGACATGTTGTTCCGGGGGATCTGGTGGGTACGCTTGAACCGGGATCTGCAGGCGTAGGTGGTAGGTCGGTGTCGGTACCAGTGG
>LDEV01001030.1:8569-46320 GCA_001014755.1 Blastomyces silverae | reverse complement strand
GCCGCCTCGGGCGTCGGGGGTTGGTAGCTTGCCAGCTCCCTCACCTTACACGCAGCATAGTGCGTGACCAACTTCCGCAGCTCGTTCTGCCGGTGCGCGTTCGGATCCGGGCCCGTCAGCGAGAAGACCGGGTCATCGCGCTTGGTTCTCGTGAATGTAAAGTGCAGCAACTGGATGACGGCGGCGGCGCTGGTTGGGGAGAGATGGTCTGCTGTTTTCGTTGAGAGCGGGAAGGAGATCAGGTCCCGATGGAGTTTTTTCAGGGTGAGTTGGGCGAGGGTTGGGATTAGGAAGCGCGTGGCGAAGACGTACAGTTTGGCGTGAAAGAGGAGGTAGGGGGCTGGTTCGTTGCCGGAGACTGCGATGCCGTAGCCGGGGGTGTTTCGAGAGAGCGGGGAGGGAAGGGCCATACCGCCCGACGTGCGCTGGTGGTGAATGTATTGTAAGGAAGCGAATTCGCCCCACAAGCCTAGGCCGCGGGATTTGGGGGAGATGAAGGAGCCCTGAAAGGCTGGGCCAAGTTTGGGCATTTCAGGTTTCGGGGTTGCTTCGAAGTCGAACCAGTCGGGGGCGGCGGAGACGGCTTCTGACGGCGGGATGCGAGGTGTTGCTGCTGTTATTTCTTCGGAGTTCATGGGCTCTGCTTCCTCTACTCCTGCTTCTCCTGTCGCCTCTTGTTGCGCCGGTTCGTTTTCATCCTTTTGATCCCCCGTCGTTTGGGGTGGTGTTCTTGGAGGCGTCATGTTAGCTGCTGCACCTTCTTCAAGGTCCTGAGCTGCTTTTCCTCCTTTTTGCTTTTTCTTTCCCTTCTTCACCTTCTTCCCCTTGCCAGAGTCTCCTGCTTGATTTCCGTCTTCATCTTGTTCTTCTGCCTTATCTCCTCCTCCTCCTACTGCTGCAACGCCTTCTCCTTCCCCTCCTCCTCCCGCAATATCCTGCGGTTCTTCTCCTGGCTGGGGTGTGACGGGCGGAGATGGTGCCGGAGGTCGAATAGCAGAAGCTAACGGCGGCGCCATTCCCGCATTCCCTTGGCTATCTCTGCGTCCAATCGGGGTGGCTCTCGGATTGGGCACTGTGTAGTCTCCCGTATAGGCATACTCGCAGAAACCGACGAAGGTCTCGACATCTTCTTCTTCCAGGACTGCGATCCGGTGCCGCGATTCGCGCGTGTGGCCATTGTTCATTAACTCATCGAGCCGTTGGGAGACATGTTTGGCAAGGCCAGACTGGATGGTGAGTTTTGTATGATCTGGCCCAACGAGGAATGTGAAGGAAGGCGAATGAACAATGCTGTTGTGTCCAATGATGGAGAAGAGTGATGCGTCAGCGGGAAGTCTGTCATTGCAGAGTGGATTTATATGTTAAAGCCCGCTTTGAGCGCGTGTATTTGAACTAATGCCACTAAAAGTGCAGGATTGATCGGAAGGGGCGGTAGAGAGTCTTATCACGGTATAGGAGTGTGTGTATATGACCCTTTTTCAACATACCTATGAAAGTCTGGTAAGGGAGCTGTCATCTTGACATCAAAAGTAGTAAAATATGTCCTGGCTAAAAATCGCCCGCAATATTGTCGTTCATAAAATACAAACTTCCCTGTCTTTTGCGCTGTCAGGGGAAGGGGAAGGGGGAAAAATAAAAATAAAAATAAAAACGAAGTAAATTTATGGGAAGAGAAATCACGATGAGCAAAGGCTTGAGAGGCTTTATGCTGCTGCACTCGCTATCAATAAATATATACAGCGAAGCAACGTCGCCTCTTCTCTGGTCGGCCCAATAACAACAACAACCACGCCTGCTTCCATAAATAAGGGGACAGCATGCGTGACGTTAATTTATGCCCGGTTCCCCTCGACAGTCTCATCGCTAGCTCATGGAAACACCTGCAGTCATCGTGCGTGCCAGAGACAACGTCACAGGCAATCCACCACAGTGCATACGGGGAAGGCGTTGATAGAGAGAGCGGAACCCGCTTGTGAAGCAGGGCAACCAGTTAACTCGCTGTCGTGGCAGGCTATCAAGTAGCCCCATCTGCGATGCCACTAAAAGGAACCTTGGAATGGTGCTCGGGTTCCCTTTTTGAAACTTCCAGGATAAAAAAAGGATAAGGGCGCGTGAGACCCCATTTTTGAAGCGGTCAAAAGCCGCCCCGTTAGGTAGTTAGTTCTGCGGAAATGCAGGGCTCGCATTTCTTGTGTGTGTGCGCCCGGCTTGAGATGTCTGTCTGTTCACGCCTTCTTTTTCAGATCCTTCAGGGCACTTCATGTTGGTAACTTGGTGGTGATGCTTTGCCCATCTCTGCGCTCAGGGCCGCTCGGGTCGCCATTCTCTCGCAGGACTGACCCTTCCCAGCGGTGCAATTTGCTGCTCCACGACGTCATGAATAAGCGGCCAGCCAGTCGTTTTGATGGGAGGCCAGTTCTACCGCTGTTGTTTGGATCTAGCTACGTGGCGCGTTCGGCGGGAAGAACGCCAGCAGAACCTGCAGAGAACGAGTCCTCAAACAACAGCTGCACCAGCTAGCTTAGGCCATATGTGGGCTCCTGCGGCTGTTCCTACTTGTTAGTGCAGGCCGTTGCTGGTAGGAAATGGATATTTTCTTGGCTGACCGTGTAGGATGATTGGGCTGCAGCGCCTGCAACTGCTGCTTGGTGGGGGAGTGAAGCTGCATGGCTTGGTGCTGTTCGTTGTTGATTGATGCCCGATTGCTGTCCTGAAATATTTGGTTAGCTCGGGCTCATATGCACCTAGCACAGTACGTTTTTTACCTGCTGGGAGATATGCCGGCTCTAATTGAGATTACATCTTACAAATAGAAGCCAACGCCCTCGTAGATATTTTAAATGTAGGGTGTTCTGTCACATAATAGTTGGATCTGATGTTTGTGTTCCTACAGATAAGGAGCCACGCTGAGGAAAATGGATACGATTTCGAGATTAGCAGAAAAAGCAAAACCAACCCAGTCAAGCAGCTTGAGGATCCAGTTAACGTACAGCTGGAGCGGTGAAGGGTTCCAGATCCAGCACTATCATTCTCTTGCAAATATATGAGGACCAGGCATATCTTGCCGGTTTAACAAGTCTTCATGTCCAGGGCCGTGCTAGATACATACAAAAAGGGGGCAACGCCACTGATGAACAGAGCTGGAATCATTCCTCAGGTCTATTCAAATGGTATAAATATGCATTATCATGGTAGATAGTTAACAGAACAACAACAACAAAAAACAAAAAAATAGAACAGGTTTCCCGTAATCTAACTAATGTATCAATCTCACGTTCTTTCCAGGCTCCCAGTCCCGCAACCCGTCTCGAATGGTATACCAAAATCTCAACCTCACACACTGCTTCCTCGCCTCCTCAATACCGCCTTGATTAAACGCATTCCCCAGGGCTGCAACACATCCCTTAATCCTCTCCTCATTCTCATCCTTCAACCGCGCCACGATAATCTCATCCTGCGCTTCCTCAATGATCTCCTGAACTTCAAGCACCTGCATCAACGTCTCCATATCTTGAGGATGATCCTTGGCACCATCTTCCGCTGTCACGTCGATGCCGTGTTGAGAGGCGAGAAGATACTGGGCACGGCTCAATGGATCAGAAAGAGCACGGTATGCTTCATTGATGCGAGCGGAGAGTGCTTCTGCACGCTGTTTCTTTGGGCCTGGCGGGTACTTATCAGGATGCGCGCGGCCTTGAAGGCGGAGAAATTCCTGTCGGAGGTCGGGAACGGAGATGTCGAAGGGACCCTTGGGTGGTGGGTTGGGAATGGAGTGAGGGAAGATGGAGTAGTGGGTAGAGATATCTGGGGGTTTGTTGATCAGAGAGTCTGCCTCATCAGCCGAGTTTTTTGCGGCATTCTGGGATGTAGGTGGCTCGGATATGGCGGAGGTGTTCGGGGATGGAGTGGACGCCGGGTTCGCATTGGCACCGGCTAATAGTCTGCGAGAGCCATGGAAATTCCGAATCGCGAGGGACGGTCGCCATGTCTTATGCTGGCAGAATATGCATATACTGTTTCTGGTAGCTGGTAAAGAAGTATTGCGCGTTACAGAACGTGTTGGAGGCGCCCCTATTCGCCGAAGGGCGGCGGAGGAGAGGAGCGTCCTCGGCATATTCGCCCGACCCAGCAATTGGCTGGCGGGTAAACAGAGGGAGCTGACTGCCAATCTCTCGACGTTCCGTAGCAGCTCACTAAATTCCGGTGTGTCCCGTTCAAGTTTCTAACTGTTAGAGCAAACGGTTTGTGAAATCAACCCAGGAGGTATGGGTTGGCGAGTTGTGTGAGAGAGAGAGAGTCGCGGAGTTGCGTCACTTTCTCCGCAAAATTTATTTTTATAGCTAAGGCGAACTGGAAGCCGCTTTAACTTACATAATCAGCGCCAAGACCCCCGCCCATCTCCACGGCAAACAATGCCGACGACAACCAGTTAATAATAGTATGTACATACAACTATTATTGTGTTCTGACATCCTCTAACTTGATTCGCATTAGGTTTGATACCGGAGAGAAACAAAATGGCTGAGAATGTGCCCTGCTTTCTGCGATAAATCATCCGTCGACTCCGTTCCGACTTCCGTGGTGTGTCGGAGAGTTCTATGAGGGACCAAATACACCCTAGCCCTGCATCGTCATACCATTAGGGGCAGGTTATCTCGGACGAATATCAACGATGGTGTCTAATCATATATCGAGCTCACCTCACTACTTGCTGATATTGATCATTTCAGTTGCCCATCGTTCAAAGCACCTCTTGACCCCTGTGTGACGACTCCAAACCCAAGATATACCACCCGTTCCATCGGAGCCTCACTTTGTTGTTGATGTCGCAGCACAGTAGCTTCACTAGCTAATATGTCTAGAGAAGAGAAGGAGAATGATATCTCCAAGCCCACTAGTCTAATAACTTACCATGCCGAAGATCTATCAACAAGATCTGTATGCTACGCTCCCGCCGATTGGTATTCAGCAGACTGGCAGAACAATGGACCCAAGACGGGGTGGTACTTCCTCTACGGCGTTCTTGCCGACGAATATAAACTTGCAGCGGCCATAGGCGATGAAGAACCCCCCGTTCTCCGCAGTGCCAAAGTGCTAGGATACAAGCTCATGTTGTGGGAAGCGCATCTTGCATTGACGGACGGATCCCCAACCGCAGAGGTACAAGGAAAGGCGTTCTATGTTGAATCGCTGTTGCATGCTCGGAGACTACGGGGATACATGGTGGAAGTTTTGAAGGTGGAGCCATGCCGAATACACCTGGAGGATGCGGATGTAGAGGTGGTTGATGGCTATGCTTTTATATGGGACGGGACGGGCCGATGAATGAGCTCAGGAATATTCCGGCAAACTAAGATGGTTTTAGGGTATGAATAAACTATATTTGGGAATAGGCTACTGAATACTGGTGTTGGATAAATCAGCTAGTGGTCGCGTTCAGCATGTTTCAGACATGACAATGGCAGTGTTTCATTTTGGGAGCCATTCTATGGTGTCTGGCTTCGAGGGCCATTTATTAGTGAATAAACAGGGTATAAATCCGTAGAATTGCGCTCCTTCGCTCGTTGGCTCTTCCTTCTTCCGCCTCGTGTGAATACAACAAATACCTACAGATACGCAAAATTACCTTAGTTGCCCATGTCTGAAACGGCGCATTACATCGTTATGTCCCCGGTACAATACACTAACCACATCAATATAACGAGCGATCAATACCATAAATACCCAGCGTCCGCCAGAACTGCCCGCATCATCCTCGCCCGCCGCAGACTCCACCTCGCCCACCACTGCCGCTTCGTCGTCCAGCTTCGAGATGCGGGCAGGGAAATTCAGAGCAGCAATCGACAGGGCAAAGGCTGTGTATCTCAAGAAAAACCATTGGTATGTAGCTAGCACTCCTACAAATACTCTGAGAAATTATATATATGCATCAAACCCCCATTCCGCGAGACAGAACCAGCTTGAAAAACGAATCTTACGTTCACATATTTATTACTCATGTAGGTGTTGAGCTCACTGACCAAAAAGTTTGCTTGTGGGCGTAGTGACGATGATATTCCACCCGTCGTCACCTCGTCGTGTTGGGACCGGCTCCCAGTTGAGATCCTGATCACCATCTTCGGGCGTTGTCGATTGCAGGATGTGGTTAATTTGAGACTGGCCTCCCGCGCCTTCAGCACCCTCATAGATGCCCACGAACGGGCCATATCGCGGGAATATCTACGATTGCGGAGGCATGGGAGTTTGCCATCGCCGATCAACGAATTACGAAAATACACACGAGACCCGGAGGATGATGTGATTCTGCTTTCGGATCTGTTTCCGCCGCCCAAGGTTGAAAATAGTACCCAATATGCGTATTCGTTTAGGTACCTGTGGAGCCTGCGGAGGAGGCAGGAGGTGTGTTCGAAACTAGCACAGTATCTCGCAGAGAGTGTGTTGGAGAGATACTTGCGGGATCCTACTCATAAAGCAACATTTACCTCCAAGAAGGACCTTCAGGCTTGCCATGAAAGCGGCACAGCGCAGTTGCAATTCAAGCTTACGCCCCTCATGTGAGTTATACAAACCACACCTCATTTACTATATTGCCCTTGTAACTACATAAGCTAACACCAACTCTCCAAGGTTTTACACCCTCTTCTTCCTCGAAACTTACGCGCAGGCCCGCCACGAACTCCAATCCAAGCTCTACGCCACATATAAGGCCGGCCGACTCCCCGTCGCCATCCAGCCCATTGACCGCACCCTGATGTTCCGCAAACTCCAAGCCAAAATCGTCAGCAGCCCTCCATTCACCAACACCCCAACCCTCGTGTCCACCCACCATTGCATCCGCCTCCTCGTCACCTACCTTCAATTCGCCCTCTCCCCCGAGCCGCCCTTCCACATGCCCTGCGATCCGTGGATCAGCATGCTGCTCACCACTTCCGGCCTGGGCCGCATTGCCGAATTCTTCGCCGCGGAGAAGGGAAGGGGCAATAACCAGCGCAGCATGCGGAAGGAGTTCATGCGGAATATGCAGGCAGATTGGGATGCGAGTAGGAACGATGAACGGGCGTCTAAGGTTTATGGGAGTGGGGAGGAAAGTAGGAGGCCGCCTAGTGTGCAGGAGATTTGGTTTGAGGCGGCGACGAATGAGATGAAGAACCGCGGGGTTCTGCCGCATAAGACAGAAGATTGGATGTTGGTGAGGGAAGGGATGAAGATTAGTATTGGATGTCGACACTGTGTAGGGGAGGAAGGGTGGCTGGCATGATTACTGCACTGTGTTTCCTTTCCTTTCGTTATCTTGGTTCTTTTGATTTTGCTTTTGCTTTCACATTTTTTGAATCGGTCGCTTGGGAGTATGACTAGATGGTTCCTTTTCCTTTTACTATATATTGCGCCTATTGCCCCAGGGCAAAATGCGTTCATGATCATGATTGATGAAATAATATCTAGGTTTTAACTAGGCGTTAGCTAACTAGTTAGGTTTTTCTTCCTTTTTATATAAGATCTGATAACTATGTCATTGATGGTGTCAACGTTGACACCGGCCGTTCAATGCTCTGAGCCCAACTTGAACCCCTAGTTTCCATACTGATTTTTGGCAACTTCTCACTGTTCTTTGAACCTGTCCCTGGCCAGCAACACACGTAGTGAATTGATACATACATTTCTCCCTGTGGGGGGCGTCCTACCACTCCTACCTGTTACTCAGACATTCTATCGTACAGAATTTATTGGCTATGTATGAGATAATATTTTAAGCGCAGTCTCCTTAATGCAGGAGAAACGGTGAAATTCTTTATTTATTTCATCGCTTTGGAGTCATGATCATATAGTTATACAGCTACTTCTCTCTTAAGTAACTACTCAACTCAATCGTTAACCATCATTTTTTATTTCAGCTAAGTTAATCCGATTAGAATTAAATAAAACCCAAATTTTTTTGTTTTCTCTCTCTTCTTTAAAAGTAGAAAAACCATGCTCAACAAGGATCTATCTCGCAAGGGCATCCTGATTGGCCGCACCCTGACCTGAACAACGTCTCAGCCCTCGTCTATCTATCTTAAGGCCAAGGCACAGCCCCCCAATGAGGCTATTATACACCACTAACTACCTAGGTATATACCCCAGTTGCTGCTCGGGTAGCATCGTTCGCGGTTCCTAAATCCATCTCAGCTGCTGTTTCTGTCTGAGTCACGAGGGATGCTGTTGTTCTGGAAGGATCATGTCCGAAGCCTAGTTATTTCGTTAGTTCCTGCCCAGTCGAGTTGCAGGCGAAGATCCATTGATTAACATCGTCATCGAGGCTACTGAGGCAAGACTCGGCGAGATTCAAGATACATAAATACACCAAAATACCTCCAGGGGTCGGGAGTTTCGAACCGAGCGCCAAGTGCCATTGGGTGCGGCGGTTATATGAAACCGGGAGAAGCACGATATATAACTCCTTTATTTACAGCGCTTGAACGCTCCCTCTTGGATCCAACATCCTTCTTCTTCAGCTGCCGCGATATAAATCCCCAGCGGAGCCTCTATGTGGCCAGTTTTAGTTATTGTCAGGCTGTCTTGATATATCCCTCACATATTTAGTACCCGATAAATACGGGCATCATCTCCGGGGTTGGAACTTGGGCATACTCGCACAGCCTTGTCATTCAAGAGGCTTCTTAACTACGAATAAAGCTCCCCCTGGACATCTTTATACAGTACAACCATATATTGGGGAAACCACAAGTTGAGCACCCCGGCTTGCTCATTCTCTTGCTCGAGCTGCGTGATTAGCTATAATAGCTCCCGCGGGGCATTTCGACTTCATCTAACAATTCTCACCAAGGAACGCTGCCAAAGCCAGTCAAAAAACTATGCCAGCACTCCGTATTGCGCTTGACAGTGCCCCAGGTGTGTGGTCTCCCGGCTGCATTATTCAGGGCAGAGTCGTTCTGGATTCGTCGGAGGATGAAGCGATATCAGCAATCACCATTCGGTTCTCTGGAAAGGAAAAGACCGAGAAGAAATCAGGGGAAAACAAATTCCATGGCGAGGTCCGGTTCTTTTCCTACGTTCAGCAATTGTTCCGTGGCAATTACACCTTTTCCGCCTCCAAAAATCTTGAATGGCCGTTCCAGTTTGTCTTCCCGGACAAGCATCACGTAGGTTCCACGACGAGGGATAATTTCTTCCGTGGTCCCAATGATGACGCTCTTCCCCCAACGCTTCACTACGAAACTCCTTTTATGGCCTTATTATACACGGCAGATTGCCGAATACAATACAAGCTGTCTGCAGAGCTCGAGCGCCCTTCGACATTCAGTTTGAAATCGGGACGCCTTTCCGCAGAAAGGCGGTTACCCTTCATACCCCATCGATCAGAACAGTCGCCAGCGGTAACCCTCCTAGCCACCCCATTTCCCTGGAAAGTCTACAGCAAAAGGATCCTCCCAGAATTCGAAAACTACGCACCAACCATGAAAGAAAAAGTAGCCACCGTCTTCACCTCTCGAACCAAACTCCCCAGCTCAGCCTTCAAAATCTACACCCGCTTACCCAGCAAGACAATCATGGGCCAATCAATCCCCATCATGCTCAGCGCCACCCACCTCCCAGACGATTCCACCACCAACGTCGTCCCCATCATCCGCCTCCGCAGTTTCAGACTAGCCATCGAATTCCGCACAGCATTCTGTGCCTACTCGACCTTCGGCCGCCGAACCAACGAGGAAAGAGCCGACCAGATAACCCTCGTCGACCGCCCTAATCTTGATATCCCCCTAGACCCCGAGCCGTGCAACGTGGGCCAGCTTCTAAACACCATCTGCCCAGCGTCCCTCGCGCCCAGTTTTGCGAGCAATATCGTTAGGCGCAAGTATGGTTTGCAGTTGAAGATCATAGTGGAATGCGCTGGTTGCACGAAGACGATCTACTCGCTGAGGCCGGCGTTTGAGGTTTTGTCATCGTCCTATTTGCAGTTACCCCCTGGGCCGCCGCCGCCGCCGCCGCCGTTTTTGCTTTCAGAGGTGGAGGCGGCAGCGGAGAGGGATGGGGCGGAGTTACCGGCTTATCGACCTTGACATCATTGAGCGAACTTGCGGGGGGTGTTACTTACTTGCCAATTTTATTTTATTTTATATATATATTTTTAAGTCGAGATATTTGCTTTTTGGTTTTATTTTCTTGCACATATTCCAATTCCACTGACGATGACGAACGATGTTAACCACTAGTTAATGATTGCGTTTGGCTTTGGCGTATGGTTTGATTGCTATTGTTTGATTTTACGCGTTCGTTATGATCCTCTTTTTTTACTTGGATACCCCCTTCCTATATCGCGATGCCTGTTATGGCCCTTTGTTTTAAGGCCAATTTCTGTACATGTACATGTACATACGAACGCAAGAAACCAGGGTTACTTTCCAAATCATTTCAGATTGTCATGAACTAGCTAGCTCATTATGTGCAGTTTCTAACGCAATCATCATAAACTATATAGGGGGCTGGCTTTTCCTCGTTTTGCTTCGGCACTCATCGATTTCAACGTATTATCCTAGCTAGGTGACGTTCTACTAGCCTAGAAAGCTCAAGTATACAAAGTATGTATGGACTGTGTAGTTGTTGAGATGGGCCCAAATGGTTCGGAGTCGCCGCCTATCGTCTTCGGTTTGCTTTTCCCGTACGCAACCACCCCGTCCGTGATCTTTAATATCTCCATGGCAGGTATGCGTGACGGACATATGTGCCGACGAAGCACCTGCATCCATGCGTCCAATAATAGTAAACAATGACCAAACATCGAACAGGTCCATCGTAAGGACCGGATGATGGGGGTCTCTGGTAAATTGCGCAGGTCGAATTGGCTGTCGTGCAGAATGCGGAGTATATTTCCCCCGCTCACTGGTCCAAGGGCTGCGTGAGTAGAACTCAAGGATGGACTTGGCTTAGGGTTCAGTTCATCATTTCTGTCATCGTAAATTCATAATCATCCGTCGATGCCCCAGAGTTTCACCGTGCGATCGTGGCCGCAGCTTGCAATCCATTTCGCATCATCGCTGACATCGACGCTAAGAACATTTCCAGAATGTCCGCTCAGGGACTTGACGAGGGACCAGTCATCCGCGCTGAACACGTTGACGTTCTTATCAAAGCCGCTGGACACGAAGAACGTGCCGGATTTCTTTGGCTGTACTGGCTGCGAGGGTGACGACGGTGATGATTGGCCATCATCTACTGGCGTTGAAGGGGTAGCCGGACTGTCGATCGCAACGCCATTCTTGTCTTGTAGTGGAATGGATGGGAGATGTGAAGCTGCTGATTCAGTTCCCTTATACCACCTGAGATCCGAGACGACGCCGCGATGGGCCCCTACCCCGCCCGTGCAACGCACCTGTCTGATGTCCCAGCATTTGACCCAGCCGTCACCTGAGCCAGAGAGCACACGATATCCGTCAGCACCCCAATCTAGACCGAATATTTCTCGGATATGCCCTTCCAAAATCATGACCGTTCGACCGGTACGTAGATCCCAGATACGTCCATAACTATCCAGACCACCGCTGGCAAGAAGGGAGCCGTCGGGACTAAATGCTAACGCGTAAACTTCTCGAGAGTGCCCTTCCTGCAGGAGAAGTTCTGTGCTAGTTGCAACGTCCCAAAGTCGCCAAGTTGTATCGTAGGAAGCAGACGCAAGGTAGTCTCCTGAAGGGTGAAATTCCACACGACAGACGCGTCCCGAGTGACCGGACAATGTCGTTAATGGGGTATCTTGAGTGAGAGACCAAAGGTTGACGTTCCCTTCGCCTCCTCCAGATGCCATGTTAACAGAAGACTCCGATACATTCGATTCGGCTCTCGTAGCGCCTGGAAACCATGAAATTCCTCCAACCCGGTCCGTATGGCCCCGTAATGTGGTCCTTTCTTCCAAATTTGGTACATTGAGAAGTTTAATTCCTCCACCCCAGTTTCCTGCAGCCAGGATTTGGCCGTTCGGCGCAAAACGAGTAATGCTAACAGGACGTTCGCCTGCGATTTGAGAACCGTAGAGATCGAAGCTCTGTAACTTCTCTTTAATCGCTTTGCGATGCTTGATATGTGTCCGTAGTGGGATAGTGGATTCTTCCTTTTGTCGCTCAACTCTAGCTTTTGCCCGTGGCAGCGAATATCTAGCAATCTTCTGCCGCGCCTGGAGTAATGCTGGCCTACCCTCAGTATAAAATTCCTCCTCACCCTCCTCCTCTTCTTCCTCGCCCTCCCCTCCCTCTTTCATAGACACATCCTCCCCTTCTTCACCAGCAGCAGCTCCAGCGGCCTCCTTCTGCTCCTCAAGGTCCGTTAATAGCTCACGTAAGCGGTCTCGTCTATCAGTCGCATCTTCGCCGAAGAGGGTGATGGGATGCCCAAGCTCGCGTAATCTGGCACGAACTCGGCTATCTTCGGTGGGCACTGCAATTGCAGCAGCTCTTCTGCGGCGGGAGAATTGCGAAAGGATGGCAGATGCTCTCTCGGGGGGAATGCCCGCAGCGGTAGCGGGCATATCATAGTCTCGATCAACAGCTAAGCTTCCGGAAAACAGTATATTAGCTCACTGTCGATCGGCGAGTCGGGAAGACAAAAAGAGGTAAGGTATGATAATTTTTCACTGGTCTATTACTTACGGATATTATTTAGGTCAATCCCCATCTCCGTATCCTATGGTGCAACAGACATGGCGCTGATCAGCTAGGGCAAGGAATGGGAAGAGCTGGATGGACAGATCTTTTGTTCACAGGGATTCTGTGTGAACATTTCCATGCAGATAGGAGGGGATATATAAAAACAACATAGTGTGGAGCAGGGAACCGGGTTCAATATACCTCTGGGGCATCCTCGACGTATGCTCGCCGGGCGGGATGCATCTTGGATTAACGGTCCCGCGGAGGGGAGGGGCAAAATTAAGGCTAGCTGGATTAAAGTGTAGGTCGAAGGTATGAAACCGTCAGTATACGTAGCGAGGGTATCTTCCCAGAGCCCCTACAGGAATGCTATCACAACGGGATGGAGTTGGATGTTGAATTGAACTGTTGCACGTCAACAAGCGCATATTTTTAGACGGAAGCTTCAACCTTCACGGAGCCGCAAGCACGTGACATCACCCCCTGTGAGATATTATGATCTCACTCCAGCGTATTCCGTACTCCGTACTCCGTATCTAGGTAGCTAGCGGCAGCTAATATATCCATGTGTAGTAGCTCCAACACCCCCCCATGCAGAAAAGTGCCCAAATCATTCAAATCTACAATAATAATTCGTTACAAAAAGTAGAGTCTAGTTTCCTCATAAGGACTAAGCTCCATACATGCAAAAACATAAAAACATGCAAGAAAAACGCTCAAATCCGTTCTTCCTGTATTGATATTACCCATCTCATTCTCATTATCATTATTTTTGTGGTTATCGTGGGTCTATCATTCTGGTTCTTCATCCCCGGTTCTATCATTCTGGTTCTCATCCCCGTTTGTATCTCACCCACAGCGAGTGATTCTATCATTCTGGGTCTCATCCCCTGGTTATATGTATGACACCCGCGGTGGGTGGTTCTAGGCATTCTGGTTTCTCATCCCTATTATTTTCCTCATTCTTGTTATCATGCTTATCATATAGGCAATCAGTGGCCCGGCATCATTATCGGTATTTCCATTATTTTAGCATCGATATTGGTGGTTATGGTTATGGTTATATCCGTGACATTGTTGATACCATGGGGTTATGGTTACATCCATGATATCATTGATAGCATGAGTTATGGTTATATCCGTGACATCGTTGACACCACGGGGTTATGAGTACTCCGTATGGCTATGGTTATATCCATGATATCGTTGACATCATGGGGCTATGGTTATCAGTATGGGTATCATCTAGGCACTGGGGCCTGGTTTTCGGATATATTTGACGCGTTCGCGGAACTCTTGGCGGACTCTGCTCAGTGCAGGAGCTTCATCATGATTGATCTGCCATATCTTTGTGTGTTCTGAGGGGTTATCTTGGTTATTGCATTGCTTTCGCGCGGTTATTGGCGTTGAAAAGGATTCTCGTTGCAGTTGGTGGATCTTGTGCTGAATGGCATTTGGTTCTTTCTTTCTTGAAGATATTGGGCATTGAGGTATTTGAATCAAAAGAAGAAGGTCTTAATGAAAGGCTTCTAGAAGTGCAAGGGCTTTAGAACCTGTGAGAGAGGTTGAACGTGGTTGGTTGTTATTATGATCTAACTAGCTATTAGGTAACTAGCTAGCTAGGTAGCTAGCGGCAGCTAATATAATGGATGTGTGTGTGGGTCACGTGGGATAGGGCTTGTGTAGTAAGATTTCAACATGCAGCTGGTCAGGCTTAATATGGTTGTTGAGCTTTCAATGGACTTCCAGAGGTCTTCACCGAGGACTCAATTCAACGACAGCCTTGGGAATCAATTCAGTGAATATCCGATCCGGGAAATCGTCGTATTCGGGGACAACCCCCACATTTAGATAATCCCACCTTTGTTCGCGCTGTGGACATGTATAAATATCCATAGTAGTTAGTTCTCTTCTCCGGCTACCTCGCTTTTGCTTTGAAGTTTGAATCCGTAACTATTTCTGGTGCGCAAGTTAAATAGCTAAATATCTTATTCCCACTGCTGACCGCTGATCGGCAGAAGGCGGGCTGGGTAATCTTGGCCTCAAAATTCAGGGCAATGGCGCTTCAAACGCCGAGAGAACTGGTTTGTTGCCCACCTGCATGGAGTGGCTGCCACTGGTCCCGGGGCGGAGCTGCAACGCGATCTCGGAGATGATGCAGGTGGGAGCTTTCCAAGCTGTTGTTGGCCGCGCGGATAGAGTTGGGGGCGAGCTGTCCTCCGTAATATTTAGATATTTAAATAGGGAAAAATATTCGCATCACGAAACCCGCCTGTCGTGCTCCAGCCACACGAGACAGCTCTAGTTGTGCCACCAGAATCTGTGCTTTTTTGTTGGGCGCATTGGGCCGTTTTACCTCTTCATTCACTTTCCTCGAAAATATAAAAAGACTTGCGCGTCTTCGTCTGTCCTGTCCTGTCCTGTTGTGTTGTCTGACAGCTGTTATCGCTCTTCCATTTCTCCATCCAGTCGTGTTCAGAACACTTTCTCAGGTCTAGAGTTCATTGATTTTTGCCGTTGAAAATACTAGTTACTTCCGTGTCTGGTCCTAGTTTGAGAAAATGAAGGAGATCATCGCGAGTTCCCCTCCCTGCCATTCGGACCAGAAGGGCTACAATCTTCAGCGCATTTCGAAGGACGTTATCCCGTCGTGGGGCCGGCGCAGCCATGTCCCTCCACTTCGAAGTGCATTGTCTCTTGCGATAATGCTGGCATGTCCTGCTGCCATTGTCTTCTGGTATGTGGCTCTACACCATTTTGACGGCTCCTTATTGTCGGCCACCGTGGCCCTCAGGAACGAAGGGTTCGTTTCTTTTTACCGCGAATACTGTCCGATCCCCAATTTGCAAACTACTCTTGTCTACGGAGCTTGGGTCCTCTTTCAAGCGCTGCTGTATAGCTTTCTCCCGGGATCCACGCATGAAGGACAGCCTACGCCTGCTGGAAACATTCTCAAGTACAAAATCAACGGGTTGTTGGCTGCCGTTGTAACTACGTTGCTATTTGGCGCGATTAGCATATGGGGTGGTACTTTTGCTTCATCGTTTGTCGCCGCCAATTGGGGCGCGTTTCTCGCCATATTTAATATTTACGGATTGTTTCTCACCCTGGCTTTCTACCTTAAAGCTCGCATCTCGCCGTCCCATCCGGAGGACAGGAAGTTCAGCGGTTAGGACATTCAGCGTTTTTACTCCGTTAGGATTTGCCTGGCTTACAATTCCATAGGATCTCCGCTGTACGATATATATATGGGGATTGAGCTGAATCCGCGACTGGGCCAATCCTGGGATATGAAACTTTTCCACAACGGCCGTCCTGGTATAATTGGCTGGATATTGATGTGAGATATGGAAAATACTTTCTAGCTGTATATTCAATGAGCTAACAAAATTAATAGTGACCTGTCCTTCACAGCGCTCCAATTTTGTCGACACGGATACATTACGAATTCAATTCTTATTGCGGATATCCTTCACCTGACCTACATTACGGACTTCTTTTTCAATGAAGATTGGTATGTTTTCTATGAGGCAGAGAGTCTCCGGCGTACCTGCTAAAAACAGAAACACACTTAGGTATCTGAAAACCATAGACATGGCCCATGACCATGTCGGATTCTATCTGGCTTGGGGCTCTGCAGCCTGGCTTCCTACGATCTACACCTTACAACCCCAATTCTTAGCAGCTAACCCAGTTTCTCTCTCCCCGATTGCCGCAGCCACGATTCTGACAGTTGGGCTTGGTGGATATGTTCTATTTCGGTCCGCAAATCACCAAAAGTACCTCGTGCGTGATACCCAAGGCAAATGTTTGATATGGGGGAAGGCACCAGAGTATATCCATGGCAAGTATAAAACCGCAGATGGATCGATGCACAAATCTATTATTCTATGCTCTGGTATGTTCAAGCATCCTCCCAGTGCTCTCTCAAGTTTCCACTTGTAATAATTGTGAATTTTATCACTGACACGGGCGATGTGCGCATTGCTCTTCGTGATAGGATGGTGGGGAGTCGTTCGTCATGCGAACTACTTGGGAGATCTGATCTTGTCCTACGCAATGTGTGCTACCTGCGGGTTCACCCACCTGCTCCCGTGGACATACGCCATATTCATGACAACGCTTCTTGTCCACCGATGCTATCGAGATGAGGCGCGATGCGCCAAGAAATACGGGAAGACCTGGGATGAATACTGCGGGAAAGTCCGATGGAGAATCATCCCTGGCATCTTTTAAGAGTTACCCAGTCGCCGAAACTTTTCCTTCTTTTTTCTTCCTTTCCAATTCAAGCCGGAACAATAGCGCGATTCGAACTTATTTTATTAGTAGACTCGGATCTACCGTGTCGTTTCTAAGCGACTTTGAAGGGATATCCGCTGTTGGAGAGAATAAGGGCCGCTTGAAAGACTATGCATGAGCGAGACAAGGTGTGGGAAACGAAATTAATAAATAATGTATCAGAAACCTCGATGATCAAACCTGGTCATGGGATAGCTACTTGAAGCCATGATATGTATGCGAGAAACTAGATAGAAATCTAGAAACAGATGAAACAGATGAAACAGCCAATTGCGGCATGACAACTGAAAACAGAGTAAAGTACATGTTCATACCTGAGACGGAACACTTCTCTACTTCACATCTCTATGGTGTTTTCGTGTAACTGCAGCAAAGGTCATCGGTTAGTACCAACATGTAGCCGACTACTACAAGTCCGAGGCCTATGAGAGTAATTGCCTGCGAAATAAGGACGCCTGTAGAGTAATCGAATCGCAAGGTTATTATCATCGCTCACAGCCACAGTCGCAAACCAAGACATTTTGATGACGCACATTGCAAAGCACCCGATTTGAATGTCGGCTTTCTGAACCCCCTCGATTGGTGGATTTAAGAGCGGATCCTTTTGATGAGATGGTCTAGCCGATGTATTGTTAAATAGACTGGGATAATGAAGTTCTCCCATTACCGAAGTGGTGTCTTCTATCCGTTGCATTGTGGTCAGCGCTATACGGAGTACTCCGCTCGACAATGTGATTGGGATTCGCTATTCCCTTTTAAAATGCCATAGTCTCAGAGGTCCCTCACGGAGGAGTTTGCCGAGAGGGTTCCAACTTGTCACACCAAGGCTCACAGATACCCTGCAACCAAGTCTCATAGATCAGATGAAGCGGCTTGATATTTACTGGGCGTGTGAGGATGTCTGCCTAACCAAGGCAGAAGCTATGAGGTTTTGATATGCAACACAGTAGACCAATTGCACCTGAAGGATGAACTGGGTGTTGGGGGTCCTCTACCATCAGTGCACGCTGGTGGTGATTGAGCTCTTTTGCCCCGATATCTGTACGGATGTAGTCTAACACTGGGATGTTGGAAGCGGCGCCAAACTAGCGCGTCTAACGACCACAAGCGCGCTTAACAGTAGGCTCAGCTAGGATTCTGCTTTGCTGTGGCTGAATTAGAGGGAAATATATACGCTGTACTATTTTAATTCAAATCGTTTAAATGCGTGTCCTACATTATATTCAGCTTTTATGAAAGACTCTTTGAATGAAATTTGTGTATCTGAAATGCTAATTGGTCAAGCAAGGAATTGAGATTTCATGGTTTTCGGCGGCTGGGTCGGATAAATTTAATCTCGGCTTTCAACAATTTTTTCAAGAACAAAGCAACTTCTCAAACAACAATATTCCGTATCTCATACCAACGTTTGCTATGCTCGCACTTTTTTTAATAATTGCCCCTTAAAGACACACAAGCACATGTGTTTCACCTGTGTTGAACTCCAGAGCTTGTCCCCAATGCCCTCGCGGGTCTTACCTGCGCAGGAGGGCAGAGCTCAGTACATCGGATGGACACGGCGATAGTCGCCGGAACCTGCAGGCTACGGAGCCTAGGGCCAATGCAGCTGTGGAACGTGGTGGGATCCGGTCGGTCCCTGTTGTCTGGGCCGGCTTCCTCTCGAGCGAGGTTTCGATCCCTGTGCGCATATCCAGTTACACGCGTGAGGAGCACGGGGTCGGAAAGGTCGTTCCACTCGAGCCATCCCTCTCTATCCGAACGTCGTCGTATTTCGTATCGCATCGCCGCGTCCGCGTCCGGGAAAGGCCAAAGACTCTCTCCCGCGAAAAATGTCATTAGCTTTAACCCTGAAGAGCAAGCCGCTCTTGGCTTGCAGACTGGGACAACTGCTTTGGCTCGGAAAATGTCCCGGTTCGATAGTGGAGAGGATGCCTTCTTTGTGAGCAAGGTGAACGACGAACCCAACGCTGTTGCTTTTGGCGTGGCAGATGGCGTAGGAGGTTGGGCCGAATCTGGAGTGGACCCGGCAGATTTCTCTCATGCTCTCTGCAGCAACATGGCTCAAGCCGCGTTGGACTGGAATTCAAAATTAGAGAAAGTGAGGCCCAGGACTCTAATGCAGGCCGGCTATGAGAGATGCATAGCAGATCAATCTATTTTTGCGGGTGGAAGTACCGCTAGCATCGGCATTGCCCATAACGATGGGAGGGTGGAACTTGCGAAGTACGTCTATATCCTTTATGTTCTTTACATGACACAAAAACTTATGGGCTTGCAATACTAACAACGACAATTTGGTTTAGTCTCGGAGATTCAGGATCAATTCTTTGCCGACTCGCAGCCATCCATCATTACTCCATTCCTCAAACGCACGATTTCAATACTCCGTACCAACTCACCTTAGTCCCACCACTCATGCGAATCCAATCGTCAATATTCGGGGGTCGAGTCTTCGAGGACCTCCCCCACCACGCGAACGTAACCAATTTGAAAATGCAACATGGCGACGTGCTCATTCTTGCCACCGACGGGGTCCTAGACAACCTTTTCAACCAAGACATTTTAAATAGCATAACAGACCAAATGACAACCACTGGCGCTTGGAATGTTACTTCGGAGTCGGGGATTCGCGTTGCCGCTGATCTCGATAAATTCACTCATGAAGGCGGCCTTATCCCAGAGCCCAAGGTCTCCTCCGCCTTGGCGAACGATCCTCCATCTCAGCAACCGATACCTAACGCTCAAACACGGCACCTTCCCTTACAAAGTCTCCTCGCGCTTACAGTCGTGCGGCAGGCCAAAGTTGCCAGCATGGATCGTCACAGGGACGGACCCTTTGCGAAACAAGCCCAGAGATATTATCCCTGGGATAGATGGAGAGGTGGTAAAACCGATGATATCTGCGTCGTTGTCGTCGTTGCGGTGGAGGAAGGGAGAGCAGAATCATGACGAAAATTCCGACTCAACTTCCATACTAGCGCAGAGAGTAAAACTTGAAAAGAGGACGGGTTATGAAGTGTAGATTTGAGGCGCCCCGTAAGTCGTTATGTCAATACAGCGACCAGCGACGGAGCCGGATAGAAGAGAAAGAGCAAGGAGACCCAAATCAAATCTTCAAGACAATTTCCGGTTTCATGTCCCGAATACTTGCGAAAGTCTTGAACAAGTCTGTTTTGGCACATACAATAGACAACGTCTAAAGAATGAGGTGCCATCTCATATGCTCCAAATTTTCAGCCTAACAACCCCATATCTGTGCATCGGCATCCGCGCACTTGCTGAATCAATTTTAGATGCCACACAGCCCCATATTTTCTACCACTACATGTGGTTATGCCTGATTTTAGTCTGCGTTGTCGCCCAGACGGAAAATGACCCTGATTTTATATCCCTATAGACGTGTACATAAAGCGACATGTACAAGTACCACAAAACATTTATTTGCACTGTACATATTCACATGTTTTGAATGTATTCTAAACCTTTGTATATATTCTCAGATTTCGCGCTTTTGTTGTTGGAACCTTTTTACTATTATTAGTTTTATCATGCTAGAGCTCTATATCTACATACATTGTGCAGTTTACAGTCCATGGAGAATAATATTTAGTGTAGCCAACACTGATGACGTGAGTTCGGCTGGCTTGGAGGTGAGGAATGAATGATTTTATATACCTTGTTATCATGACGATCCAGCCATCACGGTGGCTACTACTATAAGCCTACAAGGGTCTTGCACTGTAGTATCTATGCTCAACGCGTCTGCTACCCCGGAGCTATCTAGATAACAGAGGTAGATAAAAAAAAATGTCATAGTCGTTGTGTCGTACGTTCAACTATCCTTGCTCGGACTGTCTTCCATCACCCGATCACAAGGCGAGAAATTCAAAAAGTCACCAGAGGAGCAGATTAGCAGCCAGAATACCAGCTCGCTTCTGTAGATGGGTTATCTACGATATCAAGGTGTGCCGATTTTCAGTAAACCAGCTCAGCCGTCAAGATAGGGCATGGGTGGAATTAATGGCCTTTTTTTTTTCCCATCATGACAACACGATTGCTCAGTATGGATTGCACTGTTTTGTTTCTCTGCCACAAGGGATCCAATTGAAAATCAAACAAAGGCACGTTACAACATACCGCAGAACGCCCATTGTAATAAATGAGCCCAAGGAATTAATATCAAGGGGGCTATGAACGCATAATAGCGGGAAAGTATATAAGTAGGCTGGGTATAAGACTGTCTGAGAGAACGCATCCGCAGATACAATATATATATTTATCCTAAGGGTCTTTTTAAAAGACCCCCCCCCCAAAAAAAAAAAATTCAAGAAGAAAAATTATTCAACTCCAAGCTACTTTCCGCCAAACGCGACCCGCCTTCTGAACATAATACAGTGAATCTCACCGACAACCACCTCAGTTGAGAATTAAGGCCTGCTTAGTTCAGAATTCAGAGTGGAGTTCCTCCCCTCCTTTGAACCGGGGAACGTATCCTTCAACACATCCCAAATAGGCTTGCCGCCCTTGGTTAGATCAGCTAGCGCAGGGCAGTCGAGATCAAGGAGGGGAACATTGAGGGTCTCGGTTACGAGCTTTAGAGGGGCTTCGAGTGTGGCGATGGTGCTAGATAGAGAGTTTGGAGTGAAGGCTTTGACGATCTGAAGCAGGAAGCAGATGAGATTGTTGTCCTCGAAAACATGGCCGATGTTGGCGATGCCTTCTGTGAGGTTGCCCAGGTCAAGGCCGGCGAAAGTGTCGATTTTACCCAGGTTACCGCCAATGCTGCAACGGGAATATATTTGTTAGTACATGAGCTCCCTGTAAACTCTTATGTAGGTATATTCATATGCCCCTAGAATGGAAGGCAAGGGTGGTTGAAGCACTCACCTTGCCAATTCCGGATATTTAAGAACCCAGTCAATGATATCAAGGTTGAATTGGATTAAACCGAAGTCAACTGGCGTGCGATACCAGTTGTCTGGAATCCTCTCCCAGCCTTCCTTGTACTCGAGGCAGTCCTCTTCTCCATAAATACCGTAAAAGCTCTTGATAATGTTTTTTGCTGTGATCAACCCCTTTAGCATTGCCGCTATCAACCGAATACTGGGAGAACTTCACTCACTCAAAGAACCCTGAGGGTTTTCGCGGGAATGGTTCCTGAATAGTCGACCAGGGAAAATATACCCAGCGTTGCGGTTGATCAAACCGGTAATAGGGCCATAGTAGAAATAGGGGTTCTCAAATTTGCTTTCTTGGAATCTATCCGCTGCACGTCGTGCCATGATATCCATGTTATAATCTCCGACTGGGTGCTCCGAAGACATGTTGTACCAAGCCATAAACTTATCCATTCGGAGGGTATGGGCGTTTCCTGTGGAATATAGATCATCCCGCGTATTGGAAGAGTCTGATTCGATCAGGTTGTGAGACCCGATAAGCCCTTGCGGAGTGCCTGAGACGAATTGTCAACAATGCTGCTAATAAAATGCCGTGGGCCGGTTCCACTCATACCAATCAAGCCAAGCAGATCATTCAGAATATTTTCAGACTGGTTAGTCGGCCCTCCAATGCTGAATCCCGGAGTCAGGGAGATTGGGTTCCCAACCCACACTGTTCCCAAGACTCCAAGAATAGTCGCAAGGTCGATGCCCATTCCATATACTACATGTAGAGGTCACATTAATCAAAATCCAAGGTGCCGTAAGGTGCGGTGGTTGGTGGCTAGCTCTCACCGTCGTTGATAGCAAAGATAACTTGCGCTGTCTGTTGACCTCCGTTAGATTTCACAATGCGCCAGATAGGGTAGCTTTAAAATACAGTTGTAACTCCGTTATGTGGGATATATCCATGGTTTGCCAGGGCGTTCAAACCCGGGCAAGGGCCTCGCTGGTCACCAGATTCGAAGTTTGGTGGAACGAAAGCATGTTTTCCAGTAACTATGTTCAATGTTAGCTTAAGATCACAGCTAGATAAGCCAATTATCCATCTTACTCTCGATAGGCTTCTTCATCGTATCGAAAAAGAGTCGCTTTTCCCGCTTATGCTTGAGCTCAGCTTGGAGCTGCGAGTACGGACATTCTTTCTGGGACTGCTCTGCATTGAATCTAGCAATGTTTTCTGCAGACGGGAAGGCATTGACGAGCACATCCAGCCCTAAGAGGGGGAGGGCAAGGGGGAGGATTGAAAACTTCATGAGAAATAAAAGGGCGACGGTTCCAAGAAAAATAAGATATAAAAATGAATGACTGGAACTTAATGTCTGCCTATGTAAACCACCATACGGGGACCAGAAAAAGAGTGGACAAGATCCAACGACCAAAGACCTAGAAAATGAGTGACAGAATGAAGCACTTCTGCGGTGATACAAAAGCTAACTTCGTGCAGAGAAAATGGGAACGGATGGATACCTAGGAACCTAGGTAGGATCGATATACGGATGACATAAGTTGAAGGGAGAAGCGGGAGTGAAACGTCTCCGGAGAATGCTTTTCTTGCATATTGTTAATGCGGCATAAGTGAGTGGCTTCATCGCGTGCCGCGAGGCCTACTCCGTATAGGTAGTTAGGAGGGAGAGCAACCTGCTGGGCCCTCTCATGCTAGTGGAAGCCGCGTCCTTACGACACTGCAGCGACAGAGGGCTGGGGTGGAATAGCCGAAAGCATCAAAATCGAGATCGACGCAGTACAAATTTCTTTTGACGCGCCCCGACAAGGGTTGGCTGGAGAACCAGGTAAAGGTCAGAATAGCCTGTTTCAAGCCTTGCAAGCATTTTCTGGAATAATGGAACTAAACGGCTCTCCGCCATGAAGTGGAACCTACCAGTACATGGTTCAAAATAACCTTTACAATGGGAGAGCACGATGTGCAGGATTCCATTCCATCTTGGACTAGCTGTAGGCTAGGGGGCTTAGGGGTGCCAAGGAGCGGCCCACGAGGTAGAAAACTGGAGAGGCATTGCCAACTCCTCGTCAGCTCCCAGCATGCTGGGCCGTCGTGGTTTTGCCGCTGTTGCAATGTGGTGATGAGACCGCCGGAATGTTGGATAGGGGTTGGATGTTGCTGGTGGTGGTTGACGAATTGGGCTACTAATTAGTCACATGGTGCTGCTTGCCCTAACTTATTTTCTGTTAGCGCTCGGCCACGCTCAGGGGCATCTGCACTGGACAATGCCAAATAATGTGCCTCCAAGAGTTATCTCCGTCAAGCCCAGCGAGCTTCCGGTCAGAATTTAACTTTGCATACTTGCTGACAAGCAGCATGTGAGGAGCAAGAGAGGCTCTTTTCCGCCCTGGGCCATACAGGCTTCTCTCATGTCTCCACCCGCCCTCAATCTGGGGTCATGTTTGGCCTGTGAGATGTGTTCCTGGGGCCTTTTTGGCTTTCAGCCGTTGATCAATGATCAGCATCAGCGGCTTACACAGTAGTTTATTGATTTTATGCCCTGTCAAAAGTATGTTTGTCGGAGCTGCATTCCTTCTCTGGACCTAAGAGCATGGCCTGGATGAGAGGATTGATTGCTTGACAACAGCCGAGAACGGCCCCCGCCTGCCCTGGCCGATTCTTCAGAAGGTGGAGGGCGGAATCCCCGTCAGGAGCTGACGCCCGCGTCGGACCTGAGGGGGTCCATCGATATTTTTCTAAAGCCACAATTTCTCCTCCTTTATCCTTGCGCGCCGCGAGGACAATTCGCTATCAAGCCTCAAAATGCCCCGGCATGCATGGGTAGCTATTCTTTAGAACAGGATTACCCATTTTCATTCATTATTATTAGCCTCGATCTTATTTTATTTCCCGACTTTGGAAACATTGTCTTTTGAAGTCATCCAGCTCGCGCTTCGCCTACCTTTCACTTTCCGTTGAATTTATCATTGGTGTTCTCTCAGTTTTCTCCACATGCGCAGTGATTGGGCATCACGGCGCCTCTGTGGTACTTAGACCGTGGATACGTGGATATGAAGGCCTTTAAAATCTTCTTGACGGGGTTTGCAGCCCTTGCTTCAGCAGTGCAAGCGGAGAGGATATATATACCAGCATGCACGGTAGGGTGTAACCCGAGGAATAAGTATACAGCATAGCTAATTGCATTCAGATCGAGTGTACGAAACTAGCAATATCTGAACTATGCGCGCCGACGGACGTGAAATGTATGGATACCTGCACAAACCACCAGCTGGAGGCTAAGATCGCACCATGCGTGGAACGGACATGTACAGTCAGGGAATCGTTGAGTAGGTGGTGGTTTCTATTCCATGATCGCTATCCACGGCTACTGATGTGATGCAGCAACGAAAAGGATCTCTGATTTAAAATGCGGACGCCCAATCCGAGACCGTACTAAGTTGATATCGGTTACGGGTGTGGTTGGGGGAGGCCTCGCGTTGTTGGCCTTCAGTTTGCGGATGATGGCAAGGTTGCCGTTTTTCAACGGCGGGCCATTTGGCATGGACGATGCGATGATAATAATAGCGATGGTTAGATCCCTATGATGACTATGGCCTTCAGTTTGAGTGATTGCTAACTAAATACTAGATCTTTACAGTCCCCTTCACCGTGCTCTCGGTATTCAGTGAGTATCACTGTTCTTACGGAGCCTGCGCGCACAGGAAAATGTAGCTAACCATCAATTTAAAACAGTTGCCAATGCTGGCCTTGGGAAAGACATATGGCATGTTGAGTTCGACGACATCACAAAAGTTCTTTACGTGAGTAACCCCGCGTACCCTTTGCCGCGGGTCTTCGTGTGACTGACCAAGACTTAGATATACTTTTGGGATGAGTGGATTTACTTTTCAGCGCTCACCGCGACAAAGATATCCCTTCACTTCTTCTATCTTCGAATATTCCCTAAAAAGAGTTTCAGGAGAGCCATCTATGTTGTCATGGGCTTGACACTGGCATACGGGATCGTCTTCATTATCGTATCGGTGTTCCAATGCTCGCCAATCAAACTTGCCTGGCTCCGGTGGGATGAGTCTACCCCAGGCCACTGCAATAATATCAACTTGCAGGGCTGGACAAGCGCGGCGTTTAATATTGTCTTGGACCTGATTACTCTGATTCTTCCCTTAAGGGAGTTATCGAAAATGGACCTTTGGCGCAGGAAGAAGATCCACATATGCATCATGTTCAGCGTCGGTTCTTTGTATGTTGATGTTTCCCTTTTTTCCAACTCTATATTCTTGCAACAGAGAAGGCTGACAGTAAAACTTGATAGCGTCACCATCGTCAGCATTCTCCGCCTGCATACGCTTCTTAAATTTGCCAAATCGCACAATTTCACTTGTGAGTTTACCCTTTTAAGTGCATGTCCACGAATTTTCAGACTAAACCAGGTTTCAGGGGACTACGTCGAAATGGGCTATTGGAGTACAATTGAGATCCATGTGGGCATAATCTGCGCATGCATGCCAGCAATGCGATCTCTCCTCCGAAGAATATTTCCCAGCTTCTTCTCCTACACCCAGCATCAGAAATCCGGCACGTTCGGTAATGGCTCATCGCATGAAGAGTCCGCAGTACGCAACTCGCAACGAATGCCTCAAAAGCCCGTGTTTCACGATTCGGACTCGTTGCCTCTGGTCGATGTCCAAAATCCTGGACTCCAGTACAGCTACTTCCACCCCAAGTAGCGTCCAGCTTGCCAGTCTGTCTGGTTGCTCCGCCTATTTGCCGAAATATAATTCCGCCTGTTCTTTTTCACCCATGCCGTGTTCCATTCTTTTTCTGTCGCTAACGTTTTAGACTGGTGATAATCGTCCTTTTGTTTTCTCATCTGCTTATTGATCTTGAAGATCCCTGATACTAAATTTACGCTCGCTAGAGTCAGTCATGCAGTGGGCAAGACCCATTGTCCTTTCTTTTCTCTCAGTCTTCCTTTTTTTTTCCCTCTTTGTATCATTTGCTGGGCTTCTCAGTTGGGAGTAATATTATTGGCAGCATGGAAAAGGGGGCTTTTATTCCTGCAGATATCCTGGTTCAACCACTTCAAAAAAAGCACTCCACATAAGCATCCTGCGTAATCACATTTCAAGAAGCTACCAACAAAGGGGAACATGGCTCTAAGTGGAGCCTCCGTTTCCACTATTCCCTGCAACACGGCACACGGTTTGGAGGATCTCGTGGGGTTGCTAGTGGGAGCTTCGGAGGCGGGTCAGACGAAGTCGAGCGTTTGTCCCGTTTTGGAATCGTGGTCGACTCCCCGTCTCTCACCCCAGCTAAAATACGCTCTCGCGACAAGAATCAATTACCACCTCCTCTCATACTCCCTAGGGCATATATATATGCTCACTACCCCCAACACCAGGTTAGGGAGGAGAATCGAAGTTTGCGCAGTGTGTCCAGGAAAATTCGGAAGCATTTTCAAGCTGCAATCCTGGCATATTCAGCCTTTACCCGAGCCGACCCTCCCCCAACTTCGGGTCGGCAAGAATACGCATGGGAGTTTGAGCTAACTAATAATCATGCAAAGTGACTGGCTGCGGGGGCCGTCTTACCTTGTCATCGCGTCGTGCTGATACCACCCACCGTGCTGGAGCATTTAGCGCTTACGCCATGGATATTGCGAAACTTAGTTTCGATACCTAGCAGATGATCGGCATTAATATTTTAGCTCGTTCCTCCCGGACCTCACGCCCAAGCGGCAAACACATAGCAGCCTTAGCAGGCCTGGAGGCCGTTGGCTCGGTCTTGCCAAGGACGAACCACTCCAACGCGTCGAGGGAGGAATAATTCCAGAAGCAGTAAACATGTCCAAAGCCTATCAAATTTTATAGCGCTCTAATAATTGTCGTGTGCCATGCTGCTTAGACGACGCTGCATACATTATTTTCCAAACCCCCTCCAGGATGTGCGGTGGGGTGGAAAAAGCAGGCATTTGGCCAAGAATAACAAGGTTCGTCAGATAGGCATACGCAGTAGTGAAGCCAAAGGTTCCGCGTGGCGTGGGACTTCGGAGCCCAGCCACACTCTGATGAGAACGGAACGAATGATTGCCATTAGAGATAGGTTTAAAAGGCAATTGGCGATGTTGTGCATTCTTGCAGCTGCCGTCCTTCTTGATTTTTCTTTTCTTGGGGATTGCCTTGCTGTTATTGAGCCCGACTCGATCCTCAGTATTCTAGAAGACTTCCTGAACATCAATGCAAAACATACGGACTGACAACCCTGCAGCACTCCGTAGAACGCCCTTGGCGGGGACATTTGCTCTGTCGTTTGGCCCCGGCTTTGCAAATGACTAAAAAAGATCGACAACTGCCATGCGACGGATTTCTTTAGTCGTGACTAGCTCCCCAACGGCGCGCTAGATAGCGTCTGGGGGAGTGTCGTAAAGGCGCCGGGGATAAGCTCGGTTCCTGCCTTTGTTTCCGATGTACGATGCCCAATTCAGGATTGAGAAACGGCAGCGAGAAGTGAGTTTGAACGGTCGAGGGCGGGTCGCAACAATCATACAAATATAACTGGTTTGTCTGAGTGAAACCGCAGTGTGTCTGGAGTTAAGAATCCTACCCAAGCTACGGAGTACTCCGTACCGCGAAACCTGATCAAGCGCCTGGCGCTCCGGCTTCAAACCCTATGATTATCCCGGGCATGTCGAAGAAGAATACGAGCTTGTAGGAGCTTCTAAAATGGGGCTGTCGTTGACCTTGTGCAGTATTGCACCCAAGGTTTACATAGTAACTCGGAGCATCATCGCACTCAACGCTAGATGTTGGTATTGGGTTAGGGTTAAGGTTACCCAAGGGTAAATAGAGGCTTGAGAAATATTGGACCATCACAATCATCAGTATGAGATCTGTGAAACGCTGCGTTACTCCGTGTCCCCCTCACGGGTCAGAGAACAATCCGATGCTGGAGCTGACGCCGAATGTTTTCCCGGCCGAACACGAGGTCTATCCTGTAGAGCTCCGAGATGTCGGCCTGCTGGCTTACTCCGCTATCCCAACCCCCGAACGAGCGAACGGGACCGGGGTCGAAAATGCGATCGTCAGGGGATGTTGCATTCATCTTGAACTCAATTCCACCCGCTTCGTCATCTGTTAATAATAATTCAAGTGGTTTTGCCCCAGGAAATCAAGCGAGAAATTCATGTGTGTCCCAGTGCCAGCTGCCTCTGAACCCAGCCAAGGGTTGAAGATCTATATCATGCAGAGCACTTTCATACCCACATCTGACTGTACTATCATAGTAGTCTATCCCAACTCTAGAAGGCTGCGGCGCCTGGGGAAGCCAAACTGGGCCGCCAGCAGCTGGGGTCACCCCTGCGCTTGATGAGAAAGTCCCTTGTCAGCGGGACGCGGACGCCGGGAGCGCCATCCCCTGCGAAAAAAAAACACCCCCCATTAGCATGTAAGTTGGCCGATGGGGGGTGAGATCATTACTAACATAGTCCGTTGCAATAATGGATGCGAATAATCATAGCATCCACCTATCTCCACCGATATCCGTAGCTCCAGCGCTAACTCTAGACTCCACGGAGCATTTTCTGCTCGACATTACGTCTTCATAGGAGCTCAAGAGACGGGAGATTTGAGCGAGTTTGATTTCTCTGTGTGAAAGCGCCGGGTCAGGCAGCCCAGTCAGTCTGTTACTACCTTGATCACTTGTTCCTCCGGGTATCGTCTCTCGTTTCTATTTCCTTTTGCTCCTTTTTGCTTGTTCGATCCCTCGTCTTCGGGCACTTACAACTTGAACATCTCGCCTTCTGCGAGGCTGCGTTTCTTGTAGCTGGCGGCGGATTTGCAAATATATTCCAGTTACATCGGCCAAAGCCTCTTGACAATATGTTCCTTCGACAGGGTCTGGGCTTGCTCGCCCTCCTCGCTTCTGGCGTGCTGGCTGCGACGTAAGTGTCCGGAGTTTGTTCAGACGAAGTTGTTACAAATGTGACATCTACTGACACTTCTACTAGCGTTCATGGAAAGCATCACAACCACCTTCAAGGTGTCTATGACAAACGTCAATCGTCCAATACCACAGACGAATATGAGTATGTCATTGTCGGATCTGGCCCTGGAGGGGGCCCTCTCGCATCTAGACTTGCTATTGCAGGGCACAAAGTGCTTCTGATCGAAGCTGGCGATGACCAGGGCGATTCCATCCTGTATCAGGCCCCAGCTCTTCATTTGCAATCAACAGAATATGAGCCAATGCGCTGGGACTACTGGGTTAACCATTACCCCGACCTCGAACGCCAAAAGAAGGACTCCAAGTTTACCTATAGGAAATCTGATGGCCAATTCCATGTCGGAGCGACTCCACCCGCAGATGCCGAACCTTTGGGGATTCTATATCCAAGAGCCGGAACTTTGGGAGGTTGCGCCTCCCACAACGCATTGATTACTGTTTATCCCCACAAGAGTGACTGGCTTACCATCCAGACCATCACTGGTGACGACTCCTGGGCTCCGGAGAAGATGCGAAAACTCTTTCAGCGCCTGGAACGGGCGCGATATGTGCCTAATGGTCTTCTCGGCCACGGCTTCGAAGGTTGGTTCGAAACCAGCCTAACAGACTTGGGTCTCGTTTTGCAGGATCTCAAACTTCTCTCCCTGGTCGTTGCGATTGGCACTGCCATGGGCAAAAGTGTCGGCAAAGTGATCACAACCATCGCTGGCTTGACGGAGGTTTTGCTTGCTGATATCAACGTCGACACCCCGCTCCGTGACTCCACTGAGGCCGTATACCAGGTCCCCCTCGCGGTCAATATTCCGGAGTATAAGCGGAATGGTCCCCGCGAATTCATCCTCGAAACCGCTAATGCGGTCAACGAAGATGGCTCGCGAAAATACCACCTGGATATTGCCCTCAATACCCTTGTAACCAATGTTCGATTCGACAAGTCTGGCCCGACCCCGAGGGCCGTTGGTGTAGATTTCCTCAAGGGACAAAGTCTTTACTCAGCTGATCCTCGTGCTTCTGGCGCTAAGGAAGGAACCCCAGGCAGCGTCACCGCAACCAGAGAAGTGATTCTCTCTGCCGGAGCATTTAATACCCCTCAGCTACTCAAACTCAGCGGCATCGGACCCAAGGATGAGCTTGAGAAATTCGACATCCCAGTTCTCGTCGACCTCCCCGGAGTTGGCCAGAACCTCCAGGACCGCTACGAGGTGGGTCTTGTTGGAGAGACCGAGACCGATTTCCCCCTCACCTCCAAATGTACATTCTTGACCACCGATCCAGACCCATGCCTTGAACAGTACTTGTCCGGCCACTTGGCTCTTGGAAAAGGAACTTACACCACCAACGGCCTTGCTGTCGCAGTGGTCAAACGCTCTTCTGCCGCCAGTGGTGATCCCGATCTTTTCATCGCTGGCGCTCCAGCCTTCTTTTCCGGGTACTATCCCGGCTACTCCGCTAAAAGCCTTTCCGACGCTCGTCACTGGACCTGGATCCCGCTCAAAGCACACACGCGCAACAATGCGGGCACTATCAAGCTGCGCTCCAAGGATCCCCGCGACATGCCCGAGATCAACTTCAACTACTTCGACGCTGGCGTCACGACAGACGGCGCTGACGAGAAGGACCTGCAGGCCGTTGTTGAGGGGGTGGAGTTGTCGCGAGAGATCTTCAAGAACGTCGTGCCCATCCAGGGCAGCTTCAAGGAAGTTTGGCCCGGTACTGAGCGCGCCAATGACACCGAGAGCCTCAAGGAGTTCATCAAAAACGAAGCGTGGGGCCACCATGCCTCGTGCACGTGCCCTATTGGTGCTGACGATGATCCGATGGCTGTGTTGGATTCCAAGTTCCGCGTCCGTGGCGTTGAGGGCCTGCGTGTTGTTGATGCCTCTGTCTTCCCCAAGATACCTGGCTTCTACATTGCCGTGCCAATCTATATGATCAGCGAGAAGGCTGCGGATGTCATTCTCGAGGCTGCCACGGTTGTCTAAAAACATGAACAAAATAAACAAAATAAGGGTAGTCAACCAGGGTTTTACTTTACGTGTTTGTTCGACGAGCCTTCCCGCCATTCCGCGGGGAAAGGGACTGAGCTGGCTTTCCAAATGAGATACCCGCCCTGCTTTAGGCAATATAAATAGGGGCCTGTCTGTACTGTACATTGATTTATGTATTCTCTATATATATTCCTTTCTAATTTAGTCACCACTATTTCATTCCTTTCTATTTTGAGCCATGTGTGCCCTTCAATTTGATCAAAATAATGTACCGTACATATAAGAGCCGCGACTTATATCTGTAAACATTCGACTCTCTAAATTGGTATTCAACATATTCAACTACACAGATTCATTGAGTGAGATATGAGTAAGTTTATGGTGGCTCAACTTTGTTCCTCTGTAGAAGTGCTGAGTTTCCTAGATGAAGTCGTCAACACCTGAAGGTTGCTAACTGTATATTCCATAAATACATTAACGAATGACTATGCTTCACCGTCGCATATGAGCTTTTGTTGTTAGAGCAGTGGACATGTATGTATTTTATGCTCAGCTATACAGATGGATGTTTCAAGGAAGTCGGTTGTTGCCAGGAGTTGCTGTTGAGGTCCGCCAATATCGTTAGTCATATATTAGTCATCCATTTCCAACGCAGCTCCTCACTTATCAGGAAGACGGACCTCGTCTCATTCAACTGTCTCTCACATACCATATTGGTTGAAGGTCCGAGGAACGCCTTTGCGTTTAATAGAACTAAATATGGAGCTTCACTCTCCGCTCTTGACGACGGGATGCCTTCAAATCTGCCCACAAGCCCTCTGCTCTGGTTGTTTTTTACACAACCTTTTCTGCCCTCCATGGCACGAAGGGGAGGATCTCGGATCTATGACAAAGCCTCCCTATACACCGCACCTATCTCAGGTTTCACATGTACTATTATGCCTCTGATAGTTGGGTGATATTGATCTCTGTTGTACAGCCAAGAGTAGAATTGGATCTGTATCCAATGTGGTTTCCTTATGATTGACATTGGTGGTGCCCCAGAGGTCAGCGAGGTGTGCAACTTCCTTGCAATGAATGGCTGGGCTCAACAATGGTATTTTTCTATTGTTGCCTTTCTCAGGCATCAGATGGCATGTACCTTTTCTTTTCTTTATTATGCTATACACGATACCATGAGAAGTTATCTGCATCCTCTTTTATCTGGTTTTTATTATCATATTTCAGACAAGTGACTCGGAACCCTAGCATCGGATATCCCTTCTTGAATAATGGCCTTCGCCATGCATTGAACGATATCGCCTTGACATATCTCATATCTTCTCATCGTGGGGAAGTTTTGCAGACTCCTGGTTTTTTTTTTTTTTTTTTTTAACGGCGTGTGGACTCAACCTCAAATCGTTGCCCTATTGACTGCTTATTACCTCCTGTTCTGGTCCCTGGATCTCGCGATCCAACAGCTGTGCGCGATTTCTTCCATTATTTTTGCACCTCTTTGATCATCTCTACAATCCAGGGCATGGGGATCGGGACCTTTTTGGAACCATTTGTGGTTATTACACTGCTTGTGGGGGGAACATGGATCAACCGATCATCAGAGATATCCCGTCCATTTACCCGCGATACATCACGGTCTAACTCGGTTGCAAGTGATGAATTAAGGGATAAAACAGTGGACAGCGTTGAGGATGGGCTATCAACGACTACCAGTACAGATGATGGGTCTTTGTCAAGCCCCTTTTACTGTTCCTTATCCCCATCTTTGCTTCTGGATCAAGAACGGCCGTGGAGAACTCGACAGATTTGGTTGTGGTCATGGAAGAGAGAGGTTATGACGCCAAATACAGCTAAATACCGGAATCGATGTTTCAGCAGATTTCTTCGGAGATTCCCCTTTTTAGTGGAATGTTGGTACTGGACATTGGTGTATTGGGTACGTCACCTTTTGTGCGAGAGTTAAAAGAGCAGATGAAACTATGTCTAAGTCTCTAAGCTGACAGTGTATATAGACATATCAACTTGCGCGAGCCTTCACCGCAGTCACTCTTCAAGATGCAACAGTAGACATCGCACGAAAGCATGCATTACAACTTATAAAGCTAGAGGAAAGTCTCCACATCTTCTGGGAGCCATATATACAACATTATTTCCTCCACCACCCGATGCTACTGACTTGGACTAATTGGCTCTACTCTTTTATTCATATACCTGGAACGATTGCCTTCCTTGTTTGGCTTTATTACTACAACATCACAAGAAATCGTCCTGAAGACCGTTATTCCATGAAGCTCGGGGGTTATACAAGCAGTGTCCTTGCAGGTTCAGAGTTCTATCAAGCTCGCAGGCGGACTCTAGCATTTTGTAACTTGCTTGCATTTGTGGCCTTCACGCTGTGGCCGTGCATGCCTCCTCGGCTTCTTAGCGATCGGTCAGTAACTGGGTTGGTTGGTGAGCTTTCAAGGAGCTATGGATTTGTTGATACAGTTCACGGGGTTGGTGGTGCAAGCAGTGTTTGGACGCAGAACAAATTTTGCAATCAATATGGTCAGTGTCAAGATCTACAGCCTTCCATATGTGTGGAGTGTCTTGCTCACGATTTGTTCCCCTACTTAATTTTAGCCGCCATGCCATCGCTACATTTTGGATATTCGCTGATGATCGGTATCACTATAACAACCATCCCGCTCCCTTCTGAGCACCATCGATCCCGAACCTTACTACCACATTTTCTCAACTTTTCTCATCATGGCCTCACCTCCAAAATGCGCCGCCCGTCATGGGCGCGCATCGCATCTATCGTTTTCGGGATTACGTACCCGTTTACCATTCTTGTTGTGATAGTGGCAACCGCTAACCACTTCATTCTCGATGCGTTTGCCGGCGCGATTATTTGCGGGTTAGGATGGTGGGGAAATTCTGTCCTTCTAAACCTCCTTCCGCTGGAGGATTATCTTTTTTGGATATTGAGGATTCACAAGCCGGAGCAAGGGTCTCAATTTCTACCCCCTTCGCTTGTTTATGATGACTGTGATGGAGACCACGTCAAAGATCCTATGAATTACTAAATTACGCACACGTCCTTTTTCTCTTTTTTCATTACGCTTTTTTTGTTCTTCTTGGCTATCACCCATTAATTATTATATCCATGCGACTATATATACCATTCGCCTACGGTGGGGTTTTCACTCTGGTTATTTTGTTTTCAGGTTCAGCAGATTGCCTGGTGGGTGGGAACTCGTTGGTCCTGATACAGGATGATTATCAGCAGCACCAACAGCCACATCTCCAATGTTAATGTCGTCGTCTTAAAATCTGAGCATGCCACCCTGTTTCTGTGATTGTTTTTCTGTATGCCTGGCTGATGTATAGTATTTCTTTTTAGTCCTAGGATATGATGCCACCCTTTTCATTGTTCTTCGTTCAATTGATGTGTTCGTTCCACTGTCTGGAGCAAAATCAGAAAAAAAAAGGAAATGACTGCCACAGAGCACCGCGTTTGTGTCCAATACACGCCTTTGTTTACCTTTTCATCATATGGGCCAGAGTGCGTGATGCGCACAATTCGAAGATTTCTTGTGTGCCTTGGAAAGAGAAGGGGAAAAAATACAAGAAATATCAAAACACCCAAAAATTCAACAGCTCGTTTTCTCCCACAGGAGAAGTGTCTCCCCCACCACCTCCTGGCGGCTGCTGCCTGCTGCCTGCTGCCCGGTGCTCAGATAGTGGTGGATGGACGACACAGACGAGCTTGCTCTGCCAGCACACCGGGGCAATTCGTACCCGGATACGACCTGGTTGATTTCCCTTGAAGCCCCCCAATGTACCCCACACTGGCAGGGGCCGGGGTCTGGTATGGCAAGCCTCTCGAGAGCAGCAAGCAAGGCAAGAGGATGGATGTATGGATAGATAGAATCTAGATGGACAGTTCGCAGGGCCGCGGTGATATCTAACTTGGTGATCTGATCCTTTTTCACTTCTGCTTGGTTTGTCCATGTAGGTTTTTATTGTTTTTTTTTTTTTTTTTTCAATGTGTTGATGGACGGGGGTATACCCTGCGCATTGCTGAGACGGAGAACGAACGGGAAAAGGAGAAATGGGGATGGGAAGGGAAGATGTGGAATGCATTAGTTTCAAATATCTGTCACCTGTTAGTTAAAGGATACCTATGTAGGTAAGGTAGGTAGAAGGCGTCGTGAGTGAGGGAGTTTCCTTGCTGCTAGCAGTCTTTGTCTGCTCTGTTTTTCTTTCAACGAACAAAAATCGGCGCCGTGCCTCATGCGCGTATTCGCACGTCCTGTGCTGGAAAATGCCACGGCCAAATCTTAGTACAGCAGGTTATTTTTTCGATTCAGGCAAGAAGGAAGAGCTCTCAGACGGTTGTTAGATATGTTCGTGATAACTGGGTTTTGAGTCTGTTTATTTATTTATTTATTTATTTATTTACTTAATGGAACACTTGAGGAGAATTACATCTGAAGCGGACTCTAAAGGAGCTACCTAGGTACTCTTGCAATCCTAGAAATGACGTTAAGAACTGGCTAAATAAAATGAATAGCAAATCAGTAGATAGAGTAAATAAATTAAGCATGTTCTCTCTATATATGAGCGATGGAAAGAGAGCAAAAAAGGCATCCATATGTCCCAGAGGGCAAGCGATGGTTTGAACATAAAGCGGGCTGATTGATGCTCTTTGCTCTTTTTCTTCCTCGTCCGCTGCAGCATCATCATCATCATCATCATCATTCCTTCCCTCTCCTAAATATCTCTGAATCCGTCACAGTTCTACTCTACTCTGCCTAAATAGGTATTACGGGTTCTTCCGGCTGGTGGCCTTGCCTGGATAAAGGAAGACCAGCTCTTTTTTCTACGATAATCTCAGGATTTCTCTACGGTTTCTATACTACTGTGGTGCATCTATATACCCCTCTGCGAGCAAAGCAAAAAAACCAAAAGAGGGGAGGAGATATTGATCATATCTCTGCCTGACTTTCTACTGGATTGATTAAATACTTGATTACTTTTTGTTTTCTGTTGTTGCTTGCTTTCCTGTTGGTGGTTTTTTTTTGTTTCCTTTTTTTCATTATTTTTTGTCAAAAAGAAAAGTTCAAACGGGGCTGTATTGAACACAGCAACCCTTTCTTCGTTGTACTTGGATTTTTCTATCATTTACTATTTTTTTTTGAAAGAGCTTGGGAATATTTCTAGCAGTGACGAGAGAGATAAATAAGAAAAAGAGGGAGAAACCGAAGCTGTGAAGTTGAAGCCCCTCCATTCATCCGCCCGCTGTGGTGTGAATCCAAGCCAGCCAGGGCAGATAAAGGGAGAAGAAACCCTCTGGAATTCGCCAATACCCTCATACGAACTATCTGGAACTATCTAGAGCAGACTGCTGTCTCTGAGATCTTCTATATCTCCTCCCCGTTGTCTGTCTGTTGTTGTGGTGGTGGTTCCCCCGAGTCTCGCCGCAGCGCCCTTTCCACACACGCGTTTCTTGTCTCACGCCACGATCTTCGCGCACCCAAGGAATCATAATATTATCCACCGCCAACTCCCAACGCCAAAACACACAACTCTCTCGCCCTCAACACCCTCCTCCCATTAACCCGCCCAATCCACCCCGTCGACCACCCCGTCGCCTGGCCATCATCGCCTTTCTCCCCACGCCCTACGCCAGCTCTCCTATTCATTTGTTCTCCCCATCTTCTCTTTTTTTCTCGCTGTGCTGCGCCCTATCACCATGGCAGAGGATGCAAACCCCGCCGCATCCCGAGGCGACTCGGGCCCCGAGACTACGCCATCAGCAAACGTTGCTCCAGATACTCCTGGTTCTCCACGTCCAGAGAATGATGAACAGGCCGATGTAAAGCCTGAAGACGCGTCGGCCGGTAAGCACTCATGCTTCATCCTCCCGCCCCTACCCTACAAGCAT